>CAUZXS010003017.1:0-110000 GCA_963585895.1 Sepioteuthis lessoniana | reverse complement strand
ATTTTTTAATTTTCAGAGTTAAGTTTCCCAAAACAATTTTGTAATGACTACTTCTCGAAAAAATAAAAACAAAAAAAACAAAACAGTACTATAAAATTCATTCATGAAATACTTTGGCCAAAATGAAATGGCATAATTTTATTGTTTTACTATGATGAATTTACCAAAGTTACTTTTGTTCTCTTTAAAGTAAAAATAGTCACAGCTCTATAAAATAGGAGTTGTGTGATTGATTTTGTAAAAATCAATAAATGTGTAAAAGCTGGAAATTAGTTTTACCTAAAATAATTCTATTTGTCTCATCTCTTATAATCACTTCATTAAAAATTCATAATCCACTTATATGAAATGCAACGTCTGTGTGTATATATATATATATATATATATATATATATATATATATATATATATATATATATATATACACACACACACACTCATGCACACTGTATGATATTTTTTACATCATTTTAATCAAACTGTTTCTTTCTGTGTAATGGATATTTCCAATGACATAACAGAAATAAAAATGTATATGATGTTAAATTTGAAAAATGTAACTATAATTATTTAAAAGGCAAAAATGAAATATTCCCATAACATATTAGAAATAGAATTTTCTGTTTTAGACATGAAAAATAAAAGCCAGTAGATTATTTATATCTCAGGTTATTTTTAGTGCCTAGAAAAATAAAGAGGATGATTTACAGAAGATGTTAGATATCATTCTGCGAGAGTTGGATATATGTGACAAAAGAAAGCAGTCGAAATGATAAAGAATCAGCACTTAGATGATCCCAAAATAAATGGGAAATGAACTTGAGACAATCTCAGGACACACATGAAGTAACAGTAAGGAGAAATTATGAAGAGATATTGATTATTATTTCACATAGAAATGGTAGAGCAACATGGTTATATATATATATATATATATATATATATATATATATATATATGTATATAAGTACAATGCATTTGCAAAGTTATTTAGATATTGCTGGCATTTTGTATGGCACCAGTACCCTAATGATTGAAACAACTCAACCAAAGTGTTCAGTGCTTCAGTATTGTATGAGGTGGTCGTTGAATCATTTTAAAGATTCAAGTGAAGAGTAAAAATTTGGTTCAGGTGATGCAATGGAATCTTAGATTCTTTTGAGATTACGAAATTGATTAAGTCATCTTTCAGAGTTAATTAATTGATTCTAATTGCATCAGCTTTCAGCCACCACAGCTTGAGAACTCATCTTCTCAGCAGCATCTCTTCTTTTCTATCAGCCATGGTAAAAAAAAAAAAATAGAAATGAAACATGGTTCTTCAGTTTATTAGGATAAAATGAAAAAGAAAGCCTAAAATTAAAAAAAAAAATATGAGTGAACTGAAGCTGATAACTAACACTATGTAACCTCATGATAGAAGGAAAGCATGCTGATCAATATTGTGATTAGAACAAAACAAAATAAAATCAAATCAAAATACCACAAAAATCTAGTAACAGGTGAATCTGATTCATAAATGTGTAAATGGGACACTTGAAATTTGCAAAAGAAAAAAATCAAATGGAATAATAATGTAGATAAAAAAACACTGAATCCATATTTATCTTTATGTGAAAGGATATCATTTAGACCTATCACATTCATTCACTATTATAGATAAAACAAACCACATATCAAGCTGTACTGAAAAGTCCTTGGCCCAAACAAGAATGATTTTTAAAAATTACAAATTTAGAGAAATGATATGCCAAGTGTATTGAACAATAGATTAGGTATGTGGAATAGTATGAATTTACCTAACCCTTCCATCATGAGCAGGTCAATTTTTAAGCGGAGTAAAACTGGTTTGAATTTAGATTTTTCCTTCCATGAAACTGGTTGCCTAACCAAGTCTAAAGTGCTCAGTGTGCCTCACTAATTACCAATAGCCAAGGAGAAAATAAATGGATGCATGCCTTTTCCAAGGATATTAGCACAAAGTGAAATGCAAATTCATCCAGGATTTGAACTCTGGTTGCCGATTCCATTGCATATGATGATAACCATTATGCTAGGCACACTTCCTGTTGATGTGGAATAGTACATTTCATGGCTCTAGGTCTTTTGCTTCTTGGTTAGCTCAGGAACTTTTCAACACTCCCTTGTGTATATAAGCATGTATATATAATAGTAGACAGACATATATTCTGGGAGAAATTTAATTATCAAAAAAGTGTGTAAATGAAGATTAACAATCATTTCAACTGTTTGTTGAGAGCTGATGAGAGTAAAGAAACTATCTGTTGTGGAATATAGCAACTTTACAACAAATAAAACATTTGTATTTTAATAGTGGCTATTTTCTTGATCACTTTGCTTTTCATCACAAGGGGTTTTAGTGGAACTGTTGGCTATGAAATTTAATTGAACAGATGCAAACACTGTGTACTTATATATATATATATATATATATGCATTCTACATATGTAAATAGACACATGACTGCTTACTCTCTACTTATGTATATCTAATGAATCCTAATAAAGTGAGAAGCCAAGGTAATGAGGTGAACAGGATTAAAATTTTCAGGGCTAAGGTTAATGCCGATGTTGTCGCAGCATCATACACAGGTGGGGAGAGAAAATAATCAGTAATCAATATTTTCTGTATCATGTCAGGTAATTTGCACTGACACAGATGAAGGACAAACCTTCAGCACATGTACCTGTCATCTGTAACTGTGCACACGTGCCAACAGAGATTAGACACCTCAAATCAGGTAAGTAAGGTTAACCCCACCCTTAAGGAAAAATTCAGTCGTGCAGATTGAAACATCAGAACATTGGATTTTCATTGTTAGATAAATTCAGACTTAATTTCCACCTGAAAACAAAAATGATAAAAAAAATGAATGAATTAATAAACAATAAGGTAGTGAATGCTTTATCAAGTAGTTGCTATTTATATGTTACAAAAATTCTAATGATATTTGTGTGTGCATATATATTATATAACTATGTGTGTGTGTGTGTATGTATATATATATATATATATATATATATACACATGTGTGTATATAGATTATCTATTTGCATGTGTGTGTGAGTATGTATATATATTGTATATGTGCATGTGTGTGTGTATATATTATATATATGTGTGTATGTGTGTGTGTGTAACTAAACAGAAACAGTACATCATAGCAACATTTTTATTAAAGAAATACATTTAAAATTCTCTAACTTAGTGAATAAAATGATTTCTTGTCCAATTTTCTACTGCATTATAATTTTGTGGGGTTTTCATTCATGAAGAACATCATTCTTTAACCCTCCAAATTTTTAATATAACAGAAATAAGGGGGAAATATGAATTTGAATCTTCATTCGTTCCTAAATAGAAGCAATCAAAATCATCATGAACCAATGTTACAAAAACCTAAAGGTTTCACAGATCATCTAGTTTAAGAAAGAAAGTTTACCGTTCACTTCCAGACAAATTAATTTTTACTTCAAGAAAAAACTTATGAATAATTTAAGTATACATAAGGTATCAAAAGATTGTTAGTTTGGTTGTCAGGGAAGGAAATGTTCTCAAAAGCTTAGCATAGTTTGGCTCAAGACAAAAACAGTAGAGTACTCAGAACTGTTCATAAAGCTTATTCTAATCTGGTACAGGAACAAAAGAGAAAAGCACACAGAACTATCCATAGACCTTGAATTAGTCTGGCGCAGGGCCAAAAGTGTACAAAATCCAGTTAGGATTGGAATTGCTATAGTCATAATCAGCTTTGTAAGGCTTAACTTTTTTGATTAATGAATGGTAGAATTGAACCATAAACCTCAAAGGTAGCATATCAGTATTCTAACCACTGAGCTCTTACATGGGTAGAATAACAAACTAATAAAGTAAGAGTCATTAATAACTATTGAAACATAAATTTTTAGCTTTTTTTTTACCACCATTTTTTAATTTGGATTTTTAAGACATTTTTATCAAAACAGATTTCTTGCTGTTAGTGATAAAAAAATATTCACAAATTATTAAATTCAATTTTTAAGAGAGGAAAAACAAAATTTTTCCAGGCAAAATATTTGTGGGATTTTCAGGATTTTAATCAGATTTTCTTTTGCCTTTATAATATTTGTTGACCAAAGATTCCAAGAACTTAATCTTGCTGCAAAGGCAGAGGAAATTATTGAAACTGAGAATCTTGTAAAAGAGCAGCCAAACAAGATTTTTAACATCAAACTAAAAACTTATTTTAAAAAAAAATATCTAAATATAAATAAATCAAAATTTAAAAAAAATAAGGATTTAAATTTTCAAAAGCTACAGATAAAAATCTGTTTAAGATTTTTGAAAAATTTGCCAGAAGAAAATTTGAATATGTGGATAAAATATTCCAAAGAATGGAAGAGAAATAAAACATGAAAACCAATTTGGTCAAGGATTTATATACTCGAGGGAATCAAAGTTTTTTAAAAATATTTTCCCTCATGATTTTTGGTAACTTGTATCACCATGTTATATCATTAATTTGATACAACTTGTTGTCCAATTGTTATGGAATTATTCATTCTTTATTAACATATAAAAATTGCTTAACTTTATTTTACAGATTTAATAATGAGTGGTGAAAAAATTGCAATTAGAGTCTGTGGATAAAAGGATTGAGTGTAAGGGCAGCAACAAAAGAAATTAATAATGTGGAATGCCTAGAAACTGTCAATGAACATGTGGCACAAAACTGGTTCAGATGTTTCAAGAAAGGTGACAGCAATCTCGAAGACAAACCAAGATCTGAGAGATTTTCTTTTGTAGAAGATGAGGCCTTATTTGGAATGATTTAACAGCTAACATGCACAAGTACTTGTACACTGCTGGCAGAACTTGGTCTATCACAAATTAACAACAATCAATACTTCCATAAGATTGGCCTTGTGAACAAATGAAGAAATATTTGAAATATGAAATAGCTTGAACTTTAAACGCATCATAGTATTTATATCAAATAAACATTCTACAAAAATTGTTTTTCACATCTTATTACTTTTCCTTAAAGAAGATTTGTAAAAATGACATTAATTAAAATATCTGTGCAGCACATTTAACAATATGGCACCTAGTCATAGAATAATGGTTAACAAGCTATTCTTGAAAATCAGTTATTATTTATTAGTGAGTTCAATCCTCACTCAGCACTTCAAACATCTGACTTTATCTCAAATCTAAACTATACTTAGTTTTTTAAAGCACCTTCTGTGGTGTAATTGTTATCAAGCTAGGCATGCGGACCATTATTATTTAGTTCAATCCTTGCTGACTACTCTTTATGCCAGATCAAATTAAGCTTTATAAATCATAACACATTTATCAATATGTTTCATTTCAATAAACTACACCCAAGAAATACAATTGTCTATATTGAAAGTGTTGCTAAAGAATTTTTTTTTGTAATGAAGCAAAGCCAATTTGGTAATATCAAATGGAACTTTTGGCTAACTGTTAGCTTTTTAAAAATTTTTGTAATAGATCAGTAAGAAAAAAAAGTGTCCCTTTTCTCTCTTGTTAATTTTTATATCACCAGTATCAAAACTTGATAAAATGTTTCATCACTTTTACAATTCCTTATATACAGGAATGCATATTTCTGTTTAGACTGAGAAACCTCCATGAGCAGGATGTGACACAAGGTGTTGGGGAGAGGCTGAAGCATCCCCACAGGATTGACTAGTCTGTGGACTATTTAGAGTGGTGCTCACTTTAGACTGTGTTTGTTATCATACCAAACTGTGTAATGTATGCTCTCTGGGATAAAATACTTCTTATTTTACATGTGTGTCAACCTTACTTATTTTATGACACATCAGGCAATGAAGATGAGACGCCAGTTGTTCTGTCAGGAAATAAATAATCCTCAGACCAGTTCATCATGAGGGGATGCTTCAGCCAATCAACAACAAAAGGTCAGTTTTTAAGCCAAGTACAACTGGTCTGAATTCAGTCTTCCTTCTCCTAGATCAGTCGCCATACCAATACATATTATACATTCTGTTTGAATCCTTTCTTTTGGGTTGAATACCTTTTTAATGTCTGGCATAAAGGCCTTGCTTTGCACCTTGATACAAAAATATGCTGAAGTAAAAGGTTCTGGTGGTTGACTCCATATGTAGGTTGACTATGTGGGACTGGCCCTTTCGGCTTCCTCTTTTACTTTCCAACAGGCGGAGAGAGCAGATGCCACTATGACGGCTGTAGACCTTGACTCTGGCAAGTCGATACAGTTTTGGACTTCAAATTCAACTTTAAAAAGTTGAATTTGTTTCCTCTTTTACTTCCCAGCAAATGAAGAGAACAGGTGTCTACTAGAATGGCTGTAGAACTTAACTCTGGCAAGTGGACTTTGTGGTTCACTTTTGAAAAATTGAATTCGCTTATTCGCCCTAATCCCAGCATATATGACATATGCCAGGGAGAAATTATGTGCTAAAGCATAGTCTGGAGGAAAAGGTATTTCAAACATGCAGCTCTTTATACTTGTTTTCCAGCCAAGGTTCCAGAAGTGAAACAGGAAAATCTTAAGAAGTGATAGAAGCTGGTCTGAAAGAAGCCATTAGCACCTACTTTGCAATCTATCAAAGAAAATTATAGTTTCTGGTGAGATAAACTAGACTGAGGCTTAAAGTCTTTACACTAATGAGAGCATGAGGACAGTTTCCATTTGCTTCTGTTGAAGCCTTTAAGAAAAATTACAGATTCTGGGAAGAGAAACTTCAGAAAGGCTTGAAGCCTTTACACACTATTTAGAAAAAGAAATAAAAGTTTCTGGCAAGAGAAACTTGACAAGGGTTTACATCCTGTAAAAAAAAGGATATTAAAGTTTCTGGTGAGAGAAATTTGACAAAGGCTTAAAGTCTTTATATGGACAAGTTGAACCTTGTCACTTACTTTGCATTGTTCAAACTTTTCTGTTTGTAGAAAACTCATGTTTGAGTAAGTGTTGTTTTTTTTTCTTTCTCCATTATTCAAACATTCTTGTGGGGGTAATTTTGTTTGTAGAAACCCATATTTGAGTAGCTGTTTTTTTGTATTATTCTAACTTTTTACTAGGCACATAAAATTTAAAATTTTGTGACAACAACAAATGAGAAATACATGCAAGTTTGTGAAAAGTCACCTTTTAGGGTGGCTCTTGTACATAAATGCTTTCAAGTTATAAGTAAACAAGACCATTTATGTTTTCTTTCTGTTTTTATCCTTCCCCATTTTCTTTCAGATATGGATTAGAAGTCAAATTTATACGTAAGTGGATAAATTTCCAACAATGTGCATCAATTGTTAACATTGCATTAAATGAATATGAACCAAAAAGACATGCTTCAATTAAATTATCCTTTCATTATCCTAAAATGATAGACATGGATAATTTACCATCATGGCCACCTGATGATGATCAGTGACACAGGTTGAATGAATGCAGTTTCTAATGTTCATTTGTGTTATATTCTATGTATTTGACAGTTGCAATTATTGTTTTATTTATACTTGTTATAGAAGTGAATAAACTGTTCAACAGGAAGTGATAGTAGCAATCTAAGGTCATATAATCATTGAGGTTAAATCAGATTATTATAATGACAACAACAGAATTAAAAGCCTAATTTGTGAATCCAATGCTTCACATCCGCAATATGCAAGCATGAGTTATGTCCCTTTAATAAGATGTAAAACACAATTTGGTGGAATGTATACAATGACATTTTGCTTTCATTAGATTAGAATTTGGAAATTTAAAAAAATCTTTTAGTTTAACTTATGAAATAACATGCAAGCCTTTTTGAAAGTAAAATTGGGGTCTATTTTAAACTAGCACATGATGAGTGTATTTAAATTATCCCTATTCTTAAAACATAACTAGATATTTTGAAGTTTGGAAGCAAAGCAGGAAAAAACTGAAAGCCAAATAAGAAATACCCAAAACATATAGAATCTTTTCTGTTAAGATTAATATTTAAAACATACAAAAAACAATAATCCACTTAATTTAACAAGTTTAAATGGTTGGAATAACAAAAACTTATCCCCCAACATGCATTATTTTCAATGAATTATTTAATTATAGTTTATTACTAACAATATTTCACTTCACAACTACAGTGATATTTTCAAATCCCATAATTCATAGAGTAAATGATAGCCATAAGAACAATCTTGAAAGTTCTTTTTTGTTTCCAAATTTTAAACTTTCATAATGATAGGTGTTTCCTAATCATGTTGCCATGACAACATTATAGACAGTTGTAACATTCCTCAATATTTTTCCTAAAATTAAATTTTTTTTCACATAATGATCTGATTAGGCTCATCATAATAACCAAATTGGTGTCGACATTATTCCTCTTCCATTCTGTCAGATATTTTTTCCATTAAATATATGAACACAACTCAATTCAAAATTACAACATATCCATTATATATCAAACCTGGCAACATTATGATTAACTTTTTTTTAAAGAACTTATATAGTGATCATAAATTCGGTGCTACTATGGAGACATATTATCAGACTATGAGCCTTTTTTAATTATTAAAATACATGATTAGTGGAAAAAAAGGTTTGTGTGTATATATACACACACACACACACACACACACATTTTTTCAACTAATTATATATAACTGTAACACACCAAAAACAGTACATCATAGCAATTTTTTTATGAGATTGATATACTTAAAATGCTCTTAGAAAATAAAGCAATTTCCAGTCCAATTTACAATGCAATGATAATTTTATGGAGTCTGCAGTTATGCTAAAGAATGTTTTCTATATCTTTTTAAATTATTATTCTTATTATTTTATATATTCATAATAGAGATAACAATATGTTGATCTGAATCCTTCACTCTGAATGATGGCCCTGAAAGTTATGATCCCAATTTCATATCTATCTGAAGAAATTGGTGTGTCAAACTTATCTGGCTTTGTAGGTTGGATCAAAACAAAGATCTCATGAAAAGCTGGATAGAGACTATTATTAAAAGTCAAACAAAGTTGTCTAGAATGTAATGATAAATAGCAATGAAAAGATGAGGAAAACTAATTATCATTTTTTTAAATACAATCAGTACTAAATAGTTTACATTTTCAAAATTAAACATCTATTTTCATATATATATCATTTTATAGTGGAGATTATATCTTTGTAACTCAAACTATATCAGCACAATGTTTTAATAAAGTCTAGCTGAGTTAGATTTGCCACAAAACAGCCTATGTTATACATTGGAAATCTTGCAATATGCATTATATATCACTAAGAAATAAAGGTTTATGTAATATATGGTGTGGATAATTTCCATACAGGTTTTGACAAAAGCAGGTTTAATACATAATCACTTGGGGTTATTGATTTTGAATACTATTGTTTTATTCTTAAATGTATTGAAAGCAATCTTATTTATAATTTTATATAGAAATCAATTACAATAAAAATAAGTCTAATCTTTTTATATACTTTGGTTTTGTTAGTCTTTCTTATTTAATATATTTCATAACATTATTACTTAAATACTTGTGACTGGAAGGTGGCTATTTTTGTAAGTAGATATATCTACACACACACACACACACACACATATATATATACACACACACACACACACACACACACACACACACACACACAAATAATGTGTGTGTATAATAATTTTTACGGACTACTAAGATACTAGATTAACCCTCTTATTTATTCACCACTTCATGAATTCAAATTCTATACAACACTGATGGTTTAACATGGAGTGCTTCTCAGTTACCATAACCTTTGTTGCAAAGGCATGAAACAACTCTGACACATTCACTTATGAGTGGGAAAACTTATTTCCTTTTTTATAATTGTATCTGTAGTAATAACACAGACTATTTCTCTATGTGCAAGATTACAACCCCTTGGTGTAGGAATACATACACACACACTGCTGATTTAGAATAAATATGCCTTAACTAAAGCATGCATGCCTTATGTTGTCCTTAAACCTACTTAAGCCTAATAATGAATACTAACACCCACAACAACAATATATTACATGGTGGCAACTGGGATGATAAAAAAAAAGACATTTAAAGGCTTAAAAAATGGAAACAACATTCAAAGGCTTAAAAAACGAAAAAAACATTTAAAGGCTCAAAAAAAACCCCTGAAAATCCGTGAATAAAGAAACAAACTGAAGACACTTCTGGACAAAAAGCCCAACAAACCAACTCGAAAAAAAAAAGCAACAAAACGTTGTCTTTTTACAGAATTTCAAGAAAAAACCTGTCAGGTAAATAATTCAAACTCTTTTTTAATTATTGCCACGTACGTCATTTTTTTACGTGATACCGCCATCTTGAATTTGCATATTTTTTGTAAAGACGTTCAATGTAGAACATTTATAATAGCTAATAAGGATATCCTTTATATGGACTGGCAATCCTCAAATCTAGCTGAAACATTTAAATTGCTTAAACAGCGGTTGGAGTTGTATTTTGTTGTCAATAAAATAAAAATAGAACAACAAGTAAACTACATACTATTGAGGGTTGGGAATGAATGTTTAAAAAATACAACACATGGTTATTAATGGAGGAAGAAAAATGTACTCCTGAAATTATTTTTAATAAGTTCATTGAACAACTCAAACCTAAAGAAAATTTCAGAATAAACCATTTGAAATTAATGACTTATAAACAGGAAGCAGAGGAATCATTAGATGACTTTGTCAACAGATGCAGGCGAATGACTCAGAGATGTTCATTAACAGAACATGAGCAACAGCAATGGATAATAGAACTTATTATCACCAGCACTCCCATTGCAGACTTCCAAAAGGAGTTATTAAGAAAAGACAAAACTCTAACCCTGGAAGAAACAGTTAGTATTGGCAAAATATACAAAGCTTCCAACATTCACATTAAACAACTGAAGGCTAAGGTGAATAATAATAATGTGGATAATTCTAATATACAAGCCATAAGAACACCAACACATTCTACTATGTCAAATAATTATCTCAAATGTGGTAAAAGCCATGCTTTTCACTGTGAAGCTTGTCCAGCATTTGGATCAAAATGCAACACATGTGGTAAAGCAAACCACTGGGCATCAGTATGTTTGTCAAACAGAACAAAACCAAAACAAAGGCCAAGGTCATAAAGCAGAGAACACAAAAAACCAAAATCTCACTATCAACCACAATATAGGAGAACACAGTATGTGAAAACTGATGCAGTATATAACAACAAAGAAGCTGAGGAACAAATGGAAAGCCTGACGTTCAATTATATTCATATGACCCAAAGAGATGAAGCTTTTGTACTCATTAACATTAAAATTGCCAAATCGAAATAGCATCCACAAGTTGTGTCTGAAGATCGACACGGGGCACAAGGGAACACCCTACCAGTTTCTACATTCTGTAGAATGTTCCCAGAAAAACTGGACGCAGATGGTTTCCCAAACATAAAAAAACAATTTATCAACAAAAAACTGATAGCTTATAACAGCACACCAATAAAATGCTTTGGTAACATCAAAATACCCTGTCAATACAACAAATCAGACTGGCATGTCAGCACCTTCTGCATTGTGGACGTACAAGGGCCAGCAGTACTAGGGCTACCATCACTGGAACAGCTCAAACTAATTACCCTTCACTGCACAGTCAAGAAAGAAGATGCGTTCCAAACTCCTGCAGCAATGCGAATAAATGCAACCAAAGACCTGATGCAGATGTATCCTGATCAGTTTGACAAAATTGGCTCCATCCCAGGTGAAGTCAGACTATCGGTCAACAAAAACATACATCCACATATTGACGCACCTAGAAAAACCCTAATAGCACTTAAAGACTATATAAAACAGGAGCTTGATAACATGGTCAAAGATAGGATAATAAGAAAGGTGATTGAACCTACAGACTGAGTTTCAAGTCTAACATACTCGCATAAAAAAGATGGGAGTTTGAGAATTTGCCTAGACCCAAGACACCTTAATACAGCACTCAGAAGACCACACCATGCAACACCGACCATAGAAGAGATAACACACCATTTTACCGGCACCAAGATATTCTCTAAACTTGACGCCAAAGCTGGTTATTGGTCTATAGATCTCGACACTGAATCGCAATTGTTAACAACGTTCCAATCTCCTTATGGCAGGTACTGCTTTCAGCGGTTACCATTCGAATTGAGCGTATCATAAGACATCTTCCAAATGAAGATGGATCAAATACTTGAGCAAGTTGATGGCGCTATAGGAATCGCTGATGACGTTGTTGTCTATGCTAAATCAGAAGAACATGATAAGATTCTACACAGGCTCATGCAAATAGCCACCAAAAATGGTCTTGTGTTTAATTCAACAAAATGCAAAATCAAATCAAAAAGCATATCTTTCTTCAGAATGATATATAGTGAAAATGGTGTCAGCCCTGACCCAGAAAAGCTTGAAAACCTGCAAAACATGCCTTACCCAAAATGCAAAAAAGAGCTACAAGAATTCTTAGGTCTTATCACATACCTATCACTGTTTATTCCTAACCTGGCTGACAAGACACATACTCTACAAGGACTGTTGAAGAAAGATGCACCCTTTTTGTGGGAAGAACACCACAAAGGAATGTTTTCAGTTTCTCAAAACAGTAATCAGTCAAGACTCAATGTTAACATACTTTAATACAACTGAAATACCAGTATTACAAACTGATGCAAGCCTGAAAGGACTTGGAGCTGCACTAATACAAAACAAAAAAACAATCGCATATGCATCAAAGTCTCTTACAAATGCAGAAAAATGGTATGCATGCATAGAAAGGGAACTTCTTGCAATTGTATCCGGCACAACCAAAGGAAACTTTACAGCCACATGACATCCCCAGCAGAGCATGGGAAGTTGTCGGCACAGATTTGTTTAACTGCAATAATCATGAATATCTGATAATTGTTGATTATAACAGTAAATATCCAATTATACGGAAAATGAATGGCCTGACAACAAGCAATATGGTCATATCAACAATGAAGCAAATATTCTCTGAACATGGTATTCCCAGCAAAGTTGTTAGTGACAATGGACCACAGTACTCCAGTGAAGCATTCAAAGAATTTGCCCAACAATGGCAATTTGATCGCATCACATCATCACCAAAGTTCCCAAAATCAAATGGTTTTATTGAAAGACAAATCCAAACAATTAAAAGAGCTCTAATTAAGGCTAAGCAAGCAGGAAGAGATCCTAACTTAGCAATGCTGTGTTTGCGAACAACACCTATCAACCAGAACCTTCCAAGTCCAACTGAACTCTTAAACAATCGCATTTTAAGATCAAACTTAATTGCCAAAGTTTCAACCCCAATCATGACACTTTTGTAGCACAACCAATTTATATGATATATATAAATATATATATATTTGGTAAGTCAAAAGTAGGTTGACAGTATATTCAATAAAGGTTGGCATTTACTGCCCATCTACTTCTATTTCATCCTCTGTGCATATAAATACCTACCTGCATGTGTTGGTGCTACTTAAAAACTGAACAAAGTAGAAATTACTTATAGTCTGAGTAGTGAGAGTTGGTAATGTATAAAAATAATAAGAATGAATACATAGATAAATCAATAATAGTTACTGATAAAAATATGATTAAATTTATAAACATAAATTCTGTTGAGAGCACAGCAATGCCTCATTACCCATTATTGATTCAATGAATGAAAGATGAAATTACACAACATTTTTAGATGAAAAATAATTTCAACACTTTGAATAATAAATGTTAATTCTAATGAGTACGCATTAAAGGATAGTAGATATTCTGATAAAATTTTCAGTCTTAGGCTAACAGATGATGTGGGAACACTTATAGCAGTGCACCATCTATAATGCTCAGTGAGAGCACAACTTGTGCTGACATTCAAAGAGGATATACAGTGTATTAATATGAGGTTTTAGTATTATTGATATACCCCTTATTTTGGAACCTGTGCATTTATCTATCTGTTTCAATGTGGTCATTTACAATAATACATTATATATACATTGAATCTTGAGTAAATTCAAATATATATTCAGGGTGTTGCAATTTTATTTTCAGTCTTTGCCTTTCAATGTAAAATCATAGGTATTCAAAACACTATTAGTTTTTCAAGCTTAAATTCCTAATATTCTTCCAGATAGTTTCATGGATAGAGTAATAGAAGATAATGATTGGTTGGTTGGCATTATGCTTGTCAACCCTTGTTGAGTTATTCAATGTCACTTTTTCAAGCAATTATATGTTTTCAAGTAACTATTCCCATTTAGTAATAATACCTAGTAAACAATTACAGCTTTATGTAATTGTTCTGAATACAAATCATTAATGATAATCATTTATAAGCAATTATAATTTCAAGTAACAATTCTTAAGTTATACACAATTAAATGGTTTCATTTAACTATTCCTATTTAAAAGTAAAGTTGGTGACTGTAGTGGAGAGTGACCAGAAGGGTCTCTTTTCAATAGCTACTACACCAAGGTGTAGGGGAGGGTGCTACTCCATTCCCTACATTGCTCTACTTCACCCTTGATCTGTATCTTATAATGCTGAGTGTTAAGCAAGGTGGCATCAAGTACCATTTTGTGAGTCTTTGGTATAACTTGATCTGGGATTGAACCCTGGTCTCCCAGACCATTGGCAAACTCTCTAACCATTATGCCAATGGCCCGGTGGTCTTATTTAATAATAATAATTTGTTTGGTTTGGTTTGATCTGCTTAACGTTTCAACTCCTTATGGTTTATTTAGTACCAGAATTTGATTAATTTGTAAACATTTGATAATAATCATAAGCATTTATGTAATACAAATGATTTGAAAGCAATTATATGGTTTCAAGTAACAATTTCTATTTAATAGAAGTTTGATTACAGAGACATGAAACAATATAGACAATACAAGCATGAACAGAACAAAAATAACCAGAAAACAAAAATGGGAAGAAAAACAAATGTATGGACATTTCAAGTGATAAACAAGCAAAATCTCACAAGAAAACTTGAACAAAACTTGGAGAAAGAGAAACCTTAAGAAACTGAAACAAAATAGCAGGTGTAGATTATGTGGTGATAGAGATGAAACGATCAATCACATGATAAACAAATGCAGTAAATTAGCACAAAAAGAATATAAGACTAGACATGACTGGGTGGGGAAGGTGATTCACTGGGAATTGTGCAAGGAGTTTAAATTTAACCAGATGAGCAAATAGTATAGGCACAACCAAGAATCCGTCCTATAAAATGAGACACACAAAATTCTCTGGGAATTTGAAATATAAACAGATCTAATCTCAACCAGACCTAGTGATAGTCAATAAAAAAGAGAACCTGCTAAATAGTGGACTTTGCAATTCCAGCTGACCACAGTTTAAAAATAAAAGAAAGTAAAAAGAGAGATAAGTACCTAGACCTTGCTAGAGAACTGGAAAAAACATGGAAAATGAAAGTGACAGTGATACCATTTGTAATTGGTGCACTTGGTACAGTCACCAAAGGATTTGTACAGGGACTGGAGGACTTGAAAATAAGAAGGTGAGTGGAGACCATCCAAACTACAGCATTATTAAGATTGGCCAGAATATTGAGAAGAGTCCTGTAGACTTAAGGAGACTTGCTGTCACTGAAACTCCAGTGAAAAACCATCAGCTTATGCTGGTAGGAAAAACTCAAAAAGAGTGGAATGGAACTACCAAATCAAGAGAAAATTAGAATGCTCAGAGAAAAGGAAACCTACAAATACTTGGGGATACTGGAAGCTGACACCATCAAACAAGAGGAACTGAAAGAAAAAATCAAGAAATAATATTTCAGTAGAATCAGAAAGCTACTCAAGACAAAACTATATAGCAGAAACCTTATCAAAGGAATAAATACCTGGGCTGTCCTCCTTGTAAGATGTTCGGGACCATTCTTGAAGTGGATTAGAGAAGAACTTAAACAAATGGACCAGAAAACAAGAAAAATAATGACCATGCATAAGGCATTACATCCCAGAGATGACGTTGACAAACTATATGTGTCAAGAAAAGAAGAAGTAAGATGACTTGCTAGAACTGAAGACAGAGTTGACGCATCAATAAAACGACTTGAAGGCTAAATACAAAAGCATGGAGGAAGACTGATTACAACCACCAGAAACAATACTGACAACATAAGGACTAACGGAACAACAATAAACAGAAAACAAAAATGGCAACTCTATGGATGTTTTAAGTGACTAATAAGTAACATCTCACATAAGAAAACATGGATGTGGCTAAGAAAGGGAAATCTTTAGAGAGAAACTGAATCTCTCCTGATAGCAGCACAAAACAATGCCATAAAAACCAATAATATCAAAGCAAGAATAGCTAAGATGGAACAAAACAGCAGATGTAGGTTATGTGGTGACAGAGATGAAACCATCAATCACATAAACAGCGAATTTAGCAAATTAGTACAGAAAACTAGAAATGACTGGGTGGGCAAAGTGATCCACTGGGAATTGTGCAAGAAGTTTAAATTTAGCCATATGAACAAATGGCATATGCACAACCCAACATCTGTCCTGGAGAATGAGACACACAAACTCCTCAGGGATTTCGACATACAAATGGATCCCCTAATCTCAACCAGATGAACAGACCTTATGATAATAATAATAATAAAAAAAAAAAAAAAAAAAAGAGAGGTTTTGTGAAATTGTGGCTTTTGCTGTCCCGATGGACAACAGAGTAAAATTGAAAGAAAGTGAAAAGAAGGATAAGTACCTCGACCTTGCTAGGGAATTGAAGAAACAGTGGAACATGAAAGTGACTATTATACCAAGAGTAATTGGTGCTCTTGGAACAGTCACCAAAGGATTAATAAAGGGACTGGAGGACTTAGAAATAAAAGGATGAGTGGAGAACATCCAAACAACTGCATTATTAAGATTGACCAGAATACCGAGAAGAGTCCTGAAAACTTAAGGAGACTTGCTGTCATTCAAACTCCAGTAAAAGACCATCAGCTAATGCTGAGGTGAAAAACTCAAGGTGTAGATAATAATAATAATAATAATAATAATAATAATAATTTATTTACATACATTTATATGATTTTAAATATTCCTATATAATATTAATGATTTTCAAACAAATCTCTTTGACCCTAACAAGTACTGTTAATTCTGATCAGAGTGACCCAGGGAGTAATGGTTATGAAGGAGGGACTCAACACTCTTCAGAGATCCAAAACTGGAGCCTTACTGCTAGATACAGTTTAGTTTCATAACCAAAACATCCATTTTTGTGTGTGCGTGTATGTGTGTGAGGGGAAGGGTTGTCTTACCCATCTGTAGGGGATGCAGTCAGCATATTTTAGGCTCTGCCAAGAGGGTAAGGAAGATTAGGGATTAATTATGATAATTAATGATGTTAATCTATTTTAATCCTAAAGCATTTACAACAAGAAAAGTAAAGAAGATAAAACCATTTTATTTTATCAAGAGTTAAATATCTTAAATATTTCTTATGACTTAATTTTAAGATTATTATTAAATGGTTGATTTCTAATTTAGCTAATTACTTTCATTTTTAATCACTAATGAATATTTCTGTTTCAGTTGATCTCCCTTCAATAAATTATAAACAAAAACTTTCTAAAAGAATGTGTTGGGCTTTTTAACCATGATGTTAAAATAGCAAATGAGATGGATGTCATTATGTTTTGATATTTATTATAATGAACACCACTAAACTAATTATTAAAGATTTTCCAGTAGATAAAGAACTATCAGCAGGATTGCTATTTGCTAAACTTATACAAGTAGAGCCCTCAGTGAAGATAGAACTTACAATATGAGCTAATTGGTCTGCAAGGTGAGCAGATCATTGATTTGTGGTGTGTGATACAATTTTGAAACCCTCTCCCATCTGTTTATATAATTGGTAAGAAAATGGAAATGGAATTCTTTTTTTTTGTACTGATATGACTATGTTCTGTTCTGGGTTTGTAATAAATTGTTGTAGTTGTTTTATTTGTTAAAAGGCATATCAACTCATTGTGGGTTATTTAATGCTGAAATTTGATTCATTTTTAAATGTTTGATTGTAATCATTGCATTTTTTTAAAAATTGCACATTTGTCTATAAACATTTATTTATACAGTATATATGATATCAAGTATTCCTATCTAATACAAATAATTTGCAAGCAATAACATAGTTCCAAGTAACTAATAACAATAATTCTTAGTAAACAGTTATAGCTTCATGTAACTATTCTTAATACAAATAATTTGCACAGTCATATGGTATCAAGTATCTAATATTTGTGGTTTTCAAACATAACTATTTGACCCATAGAAAGGACCATAATCAATACAATAGCTTTGGATCAGAGTACAACTAGGAATAATGTCAATGAAGGAGTACTCCACACTCCCCAGAGCTCCAGAACTGGAGCCTCACCCCTGCATTTAGTTTAGTGCAATACCCAGGACACATCTTTTTTGAAGATGTTTTACCCCTCTGCAGAGGATACAATCAGCATAATCAATGTCCCAGCATCATAAGTTTAATAAGTTCATAAAAAATCTAATATAAAAGTTCTTCATTTCAGGCTTTACAAACTATTAGAATTTATTTTAGGAAAGAAACCTATGAATAAATTTACCTATTAATAAATTTATCAATAAATAAATTTACCAAGTGAGAAGTTCTAAAAATATTTTTTATCAAAGTTTTAAATCATTTTTTGATACAAAAAATTTTGTAACTACAAGGTTGAGTCAGAAGTTTTGTAGTATTTTGGTATGTGGTAGTTTTGAGCATGTTCCAGCTGTGGAAAGTACCCACTGTGGTTGGTAGTATTGTGATGATTGATACACTGTCATTGCTTCACTCTATATGGGATTTGAAAGCCATACAGATGAATGTGCAATGTAGTTTAACGTGGAACCAGCCATAATACTATAGAAGCAACCATGTTGTGTGAAAAGTAAAGGCACAGTTGATAATAGTACAGTAACCAAATGGTTTAAGAAATTTCACTAGAGTTGCAAGGACCTTGAAAATCAAGCATGGTTTGATAGGTCAAAAACCATGGATTCTGAGGTCATGCACCAAATCATAGAGGCAAATCTGGTAAGTTTGGCATCCCATTGTCCAGTGTGGTTTGTTACCTTCATGACTTCTGCAAAAGCATCAGTAGCAGCTGAATTCTGTCTTATGCTATCAACATATTAAAAAACTTTTGACTCCCCCTAGTAGAATATAAAAACTATTTTACATAAAAAATAAAAGAAAATTTTAAGGAAAAGGCAAAAGAAATAAACAATTAAAAACATCATAACTTTTCACATGAAAAGAATATCAAGTAGAAGATCAACAAATAACCATTTAAAACCTGGAAATTTTAGTTGGCTACATAGTTGCATATGTCAAAAGCAGTAACAGGAAAATAACAGTATGGACTTCAAATGTTGATTCTGAAAGTAGACCTGTCTTTTTCTTGTGGAATATTGGAATAACAAATCCTTTTTACTGTTATATAAGCCACAACAGATTTTAAAGGGAATTATGATGCCATGACCATTCAAAATTCTGAAGCGCACAAACTTCATAACTGTTTCATTAAAATCAGAATTATTTTTGTTTATTCTCTTGGAATGAGGCAGTTATGAATCACTTGTAATAAATGAAATGTATTTCTGTTTGGGACTGTCATCCCTCCCACAGTTTCCTTCTACTTACTGTGACCCCCTTGACAAAACCCTTGGTCTATCTCTTTCCAACTATCTTGGTCTGCAACTCTTTTTCGTTAAACAAATTTCTATATCTTGTACAGACATTTTTTTCTATCCATGCTATTTGGTTGACATAATTACATAGAGCCGAGATATATTTATATTTAAAATATGAAAACATTACCAATAATATCCTTGTTTACAGTGTTACCTGTCAATAGGTGACATTAGCATTCTTCACTTCCTTTAGTAAACTACAATGACAAAATTGTAGCAGCTCAGCTGCTTGATATCATAACCCTCCTCTCATTTAGTCATATGTGTATTCATCCAACCTCTCCACCACAGGTAAGGTGGAACACAGGGTCAATTTTTAAGCAGAATAAAGCTTTCCTCCTCCTAGACTAGTTGCCTAACCAATGCTAAAGAACCCAGGCTGCCCTACTATTTGAACTCAGGTCTGATCCCATTTCCTATGATGATAATCATTATTCTAGGTACATCTCCAATTTATCCTTGTACCAGACTAAGCTTAGATAATGACCCAGTTGTCCTGGATATGACACTAAACATTCTGATGGCGAGGCTCCAGTAATGCTGGAGCTTTGGAGAATGCAGAGTACCCCTTCATTGCCATCTCTCCCAGGTTCACTCTGGCCTGGAGTGGTAGCACCTGATAGGATCCTAACTATGGGTCAAATAGAACTAAACTGTGTTCTTATGCTAAACTGAATTGTTTGAAATAGAACTGTTTTTACATTTAATTGTGTGTAAACAAAAACTGTACTTATACTGAACTGAATTGTTTTTAAATAGAACTGTTTATATGTATAAAAATGGATTTGACATTAAATAACCTACAATGATTGATATGCCATAA
Source organism: Sepioteuthis lessoniana (assembly GCA_963585895.1). Lineage (NCBI taxonomy): Eukaryota > Metazoa > Mollusca > Cephalopoda > Myopsida > Loliginidae > Sepioteuthis > Sepioteuthis lessoniana. Next base: position 89,339 of record CAUZXS010003017.1, on the reverse strand, counting down.
AACTAAACCTAAGCTTAGATTAGTAAATATAAGAAATAGCAAATGCTTTTCAGACTAACTAAACACATCAATTACACAACAAATTTCAACCTTTAAAATATACCTTTTATTTATCTTTAATTACTTCTTGGCACAGAAAATAAAATTTCATTATCACATATTAAATAATATGATACTACTTTGCAATAAATAAGCTAACTAGAAAATCTCATAATTAAAACTTTTCATTAAAAACTAGAGATCAGGATATTTTAGAATAATTCTCTTGAAACACATTTTCAAATAAGGAACAAATTATTTGTTGTAGAATGGAGCAGTACTGATCTGCTCTTACCTACATGGACTTTTATTTTGGATTTTTGTCCAGTGCATATAAAAGTAGTCTTGTGCACTGAGCCCCATTCTCTATTTTTAACTCCCTTTAGACATTATGTATGTATATTCTATAAATAAATACATCTCTGAATGGCACCTCATGTTTTCTTCTTGCTCTGACGATACAAAATGACTCCTTTTACAATATTACCTAAAGTGATAGGATTTGGCAGTGGTTGGGACTAAATGATGTATAGCAGACATCTAGAATTGAAGAATTATTTTTATTTTAGGAAAATAAAAAAAGAAAAGCCAAGTCAAAAGATGATAAATAATGTTAAATAATCTAAGGAGGGGGTAAATGGGGCCAAGTACAACTTATTGAACCAGATCGCAATCACTCTCTGCTAAAAAAAAAATTGATCTGGTAAAAATGCACTTTGTTGATTTGAATGCATTTGAAAAGCAATTGGAAATAGTAAACCAGCAAAGAAGAAAATCAATTCAATCTCCGAAAGTGTTTTGGTTTCAGTCTGACATTTGTGGTTGAAGCAAATTGCAAATAATTTTAGAAGATAACAAATTCTAAACTGTTTAGAGACCAACAGAAATTAGTTACTTTAAAACAGTTTCTGCCAAGGTTTGTCAATATTTAAGATTTGTTTTTCTTTTTTTCTCAATGATCTGATATGAGATGTTTAAATTGAATTGGAGCCTTTGGAAAAGTTTCTGTTAAGGGAAAATAGAGTTTTTTCTTCTTCACTTTGAAAATCTGCCAAATAAAACAAATCAAATAAAAAAAATCATAGAATTTTTTTTATATTTGATTTGTTTCTTCTTTGATTTTAGTTATTGAATAAAATCTAGGGGAGAAGGGCAATATCCAAAATACATATTTTCTGAGTTGATAAGATATTTATCTGTAGCAATTTTGATCTAATCAAAGACCAAAAAAAAAAAAGAGAAACTTTTTTGAATTTGACTTATTTTTATAAAGCTCAATATTTCATGCAATAAAACTTGGAAAAAAGGTTAAAAAAAAAACTCAGAAAAAATGAAATGTTCTTGATATTTGGATTAAAACATTAAAAGACTAAATATATTTAAGTTTAAAGTTTACAAGGGAAAATTAAGAAAAAACAATTCACCATATTTTAATTATCTACTATACAACTCAGGAGAATTTTATAGTATATCTTTGTAAATCAGCAATAAAACAAAATTTTATACTGATTGAAATTAGAACATCTAAAGAGAAAATCTAAAAATGTCTGCCAGAAAATTGGAAATGAACAAGAATGGAATATCTTAAGAAAATAAAGACCCTAAACATGGCAAAAAAATAGTCAAAAATGGCTAAATGGCAGCAAAATCAAAGAATAAGAATGACAATCTTAGTTGTCTAACAGTAGGGTGAATTGAAAAAAATATACACAAGAGAAAGCCAGAAATCTTCAAGAACTGTAAGAATATTTTTATAATGAATGGAATATGATGGACCCTAAGAAGATCAAGATTCTAATTACAAGTTATACTAAATGATGAAGACCTGTTTTCATTATTTTTCTAAAACTGATTCAGATATACTTTTAATGTTTGTTTTGTTACATATTATATTGTAAAATATCTAATTTAATGGAAATGATAAATCAAGTCTTGCAAATCCCAGTCTGCATTTTTTATTGATCATTGTTAGAGCTGGATGATACACTCTTTATTTAACAGTTCATCTGAATATCTTCATGTGAACTTGAACCTCTGTTTCTGCTTTTGTGGATTGAACAGACTTTTGCAGAAGTGTTTTAATAACAGTTCTTTCATCATGATTGGACATTTTATGTCTATCACCCCTGTTTTTGGTTCTATAACCTAATGAATTATCAATAAGTTAAGAGCCAATTAACGTTTTCCATGCTTGAAATATATATATATATATATATATATATATATATATATATATATATATATTTTACACACACACAGAGTATTTAAGAAAAATTGATATCATTTTATAATCTAATAACTTGACTAATTCTTGCTCAAAGGTTCTCAAATTTTAATGGCATGTATAGAAACAATTCAAATTTTTATGTCTTATGCTTTTCCTTTTCAGAGATACAAAATGCTATTCACAGGGAAAAAAGGCATTTAAACATTAAACATAGAATCCTGAGTTGTTTCTATACATGATGTCAAAATTTGAGAATTGGTCATGTTATTAGATTACAAAATCATTTCAATGTTTCTGAAACACACTGTACATCTCAAATGATATAAATTTTTTGAAACACTCTTTATTTCACAAACAAAATCAACTCTGAAAATATTTATAAACAATGACTCCTGGTGAAAAAGTCTGAAAATCAATAAATGTTAAAACAAAATCATTAATTTCGAATAAAAAAGACAAAACTTACCTTATTAAAAAGCTGTGTGGTTTACTTGTATAAAATCTGTCGAAAAAAAGACATCTCTTCCGTCAGTTCCTATAAAAGACAAAACATCCATTTTTAGAAGGTTTATCAAATAAAATTGGCAACAAAAACATCAGAACTTCCATTCATAGAAATTCTTAAAAGCAATGATGAAACTATTAAGAGTTGTAGCAGCCTAAGAAGTTTAGTAATTAATAAGAACCTGTTAAGAGTATTTTTATCAGTCAGACATTTTGTTTACAAAAGTAATCAGGGATTTTATAAAAATCTATATTTAAATCAAGTGAGATGTTTCATTTGGAATTTTTTGGGGGGGGGTATTTTAAAATCATTAATTAAAAAGTTTCCCAACTTGGAGAAAAGAACATTGTAAAATTAAAGACTTCTTTATCTTTTCCAAGTTGAAATTTATATTCTAATCCAGATTAAAAGCCTTCAAGAAAATATTTTTTGTACTTTAATGTTAAATGAGGAAATAAGTGACCAGATCCCCATTGCTTTTACTCAATTCCATAGGCTGTATCTTTTATATGAGGGTCCATAATAATGTCAAGGGGTGGGATAGAGTAAAGGTTATTAGTCAAGAAAATAGAATAAACCGTTTAAATTCCAGCTTCAAATTACCATATTTACCAAGGTTACTGGTTTCGCTTGCAAAATTTTGAGAATAAATGTAACTGACAATCTATAAGATACATAGTAAATTTTCAAGATTTAATTTAGGAAAAACTTTTATCTTTGATCCTTGAAAAGATTTTCATGTATATCAGCTCTGAAAACAGAATTGATGAAAGAAAATTGGAATCTGAAGCTGTTCATATGTACTTAGCACTACTGCCATTGAGAAAAGAATCTATTTCTCATTGTGTTGTCCCATCATTAAATATTTTCACAGACTCTCTCATTATTAGCATGCCAAAAGATTTGATGGAAAATATAAACCATTCTATCATAACTGCTCAGACAGTAGCAGCAAAAGAAAGCTGTTAACCTTGTCCATATTCCTCTTCACATGCAGCTATTGCATAAAAATTCAAAAACATTCAAGTAATAAATCCAAGTATTTATTTGAAAAGATTAATTTTTACTTGAAATTAATTTAAACTTTTGGAAATCAATGACAAAAATCAAATTCAGAATTTGTTCATTAAATTTATACAAATAATAAAATAAATTGTTTATTATGTTCAAGTGAATTTGTAATTTTAGAGATAGAATCAAAAAAGTATACAAAGGATTTAGTTCAAATAATCTGATCTGTAGTTCCGTATCAGTTGGAAGTGGAATTAAATAAAACAGATATTCTTATTGGCTTTTCTAAATCAAAAAAATGAAGCTTTATGTGGGCCTAAACCTTTTTATTATGATTTATAGAGATTTTTGAAAATAGAAATAATGATTTATGAAGGGTGAAACAAAAGAATAGTTAAATGTTATACTTTGTATCTAATAAATTGTGATGTGAACTTTCTAATACAATAATTATTGAATAGAGCACGAGAGAGAGGGGAGGAAGAGAGTAAAAAGAAAAAATAAGGAGGAAACAGAGCAAGATGATTAGAAATAAATAAAATGGATATAGAATTAGAAAAAACAATGAGAGAGAGAGAGAGAGAGAGGATTAATTGAATGAAAGAAAAGAAATACATTATGAGCAGAGAAAGAAGCATTCCGTTTTTCTGTTCGTTTGTTAAACAATGAAACCTGAAAACAACTTTGGAATAAAGAGTCCACTAATGGTAGGTATCTAATATTGTGACAAAATAATTCAAATTTTAAGATATGATAAGAAAGAAAAAATTTATGCTTTCAATTATTTATCAATAATTTTCTAAAAAGAGAAAAAGAGAGAAGTGAAAAGAACAAAGAGAAAGAAAAAGAAGAAAGTTGAAGGAGGAAAGAAAAAAGAAAGAAAAACAAAAGGCAATAGATTCAAATTAAACCTCATTGAATTTGGAATATTAACAAAAAGAAACAAAAAAAAAAAAGACCCCCCCCAAAAAACACTTGTAATCAAAGAAAAATGAGTTCCAGAAAATAAAAGAATCTATATTTCCAGGAAGAAGAAAAAAAATTGGAAAGAATTCCCCCACCTCCATAAAATCTGTCCTATTTTAGCAGTTGATTGAAAATCTTGGGTAACAGAAAAGCTATTAAAAATACTTCAGGTGAACTTCACTGATTGATTTGAGTTTTGAGAACAACAGTTTTTATTTCATGAACAGACAACTGAGTAGTTACAATTTCTAAACTTTTTATTATCATTCTTCTAAAATCAGGAGATAAGATATGAAAAAAGGAAATAAAAGCAAAATCATTTCCCTGCATTTGATTATTGACAGTGTACTTTTTAGATATGTCAAACATATTTAAAACAAAGCAATAAAGTATCCAGCAATAAGAATCAAACTTACTTTTGGTGGGCTACTTTATTGACACATTTGTTTATATGATGTTGAGATGCAATGAAGGTGATTTCATAGAATGCCATTTAAATTTACAATTAAAGTGAATAACTTTTGGAAGTGCTTATGTCATAGTGATTATCATTGTAGGAAATAGACTCGGTTAGCAGTGTTCAATTCCTAAATGAGACTGCTTGCATTTCACATAGCACTAATACCCTTGGGAAAGATAGAAATCCAACTATTCTTCCTCCAGCTATGGATAAATAGTAAGAAAGCCTTTAACCTTGGTATGGCAACCAATCAAGAAGAAAGAAAACTGGATTCAAACTAGTTGAATACTGGGAGAAGGAAGAGCTTCATCAAACTATTCCTGCCAAAGACATGCTACATCAAGAGTGTCTCCATGACCAATCCAGGTTACAGTATCAGTGAGTGAGTGAGTGAAATAACTTTATAAAATTTTTGATTATTATAAATAATTTCATTATGATTGTCTCAGTAATAATATCTAAAATACAATAGGATTTGGATATATAGACTAAAAAATAAAAATCCTTTCAACATAAATTCTGCTTTTGTGTAGAATGATGAAAAAAAAAACATATAAAGGTTTTTCCAATATTTTACAAGATTAAAAATTAGCTGAAGAATTAGTTTCATGATAAAAACTGAAAAACTGCTTAGTTAAATTGTAAGAAATATTCAAGAAGCTACTGTAACTTTTAGAACACCAAATAAAAAAGGCAATTCTAATTGAGCCAGCTCTTCAACATCCTGAATATAAGACTATACATTGTTAGCAGCTTAGTCTTACAGACCATTGCTAGTGAATTGATTCCCACTAGGTGTTCTATATTCCGTGTCAAACAAAGTAAAGCTAAGTAAATGACATCCTAATTTTCAGCAAATAATAATAATAATTCCTAAAAGCCTGGAAAAGAGACTCAGTGAACTGGAGATCTAAGGAAGAGTCAAGATCATCCAGACTGCAGCACTATTAAAATCAGCAAGAATATTGAGAATAGTCCTAGAGACCTGAGGAAACTTGCTGTCACTCAGACTTCAGTGAAGAATCACCAATTTAAACTGGTGTGAAAAACTCGCAAGGAGTGAAAATAATAATCTAACTACTTATCCTTTTTGTGTGTCACACATTCATTTATAAATACACATACTGCTGCTTTAGTGAATTAAATGTGTTAGCAAAATGAGAGAGAGAGAGAGAGAGAGAGAGAGAGAGAGAGAGAGAGAGAGAGAGAGAGAGATCTTAAGTATACTGTCGGTGAAGGGAAAGAAAGAGGATTACGAGACTGAGAAGAAGGTGAACAAAACTGCACAAGGACAAGGTATATTTAAACCTGTTATGTAAACTTATCAAATGTTAAGAATTCCTTTCCATTATTCAGACAGATATTTAGTATCTCTATTGTGTGTCATTACCTGATAGTATAATGTTATAATTGTTATAAGAATGTCATAAATGCATATATGTATTTTTCTCAATGATTTACATTGATTAGTTGTGCAATTTGCTATATTTTTAAACTTATAGAGACTTATCAAATGTTAGGAATAGTCGTCAATTATTTGAATAGGTATCTGACAACTTGTTGAATAAACTTTTTGTTGAAATTCACTTTAGTCAGTAATAACAGTGGGGCCAGAGGTTATCTACCCGAAACCATTTTTGTAGGGGTGAATTACCTGCCCTTAGACTTTTGTTTTTTTCGTTGTTGTTGTTATAAAATAAACAAAACACCTCATGTGTTGATAGCAGTCCTGATGTGCTGCTTCGTTATTTGACTGGAAGTTATCTCATGTCTAAATAACTAACTGTGCTTGCCAGAAAGAAAAGGTATGTCTCCTTTTTTTAAGGGTTTAAGTCAACAAATTCCCAACACTTTTAAATAAACAGATTATATATAATTTTAAACGTAAGAATTTATATCTAATTTTTTTGAATTGGATAAAAAGTTAATAGTTTTTCTATTATAAACTTTTCTATCAAATTCAGAAAATATTGAACATTTTTAATTTGATACTATATATCTAATCACACCTTTATAATGAAGCAGAATTTATGCAATTATGCATGGATTTTTCACAGTTTGAGCTAGTAAAAATAAGTTCCTAAAAAACAGCAAATTGTACCTTGGTTTTCTTTCAACCAAAAACTTCTATTAAAGTGAAGTAGTCTCTTGTCTGAAGCAACTTTCCATACTGTATTCTTTCATATCAAATCAGTTCTGTAAGTCACACCCTGATGCGAATATAATCAAAGTTTTACCTCTTCAGCCAGTTGTAAAAAAGATTTATTTTATTTTCAGAAAGAATGCAGAAAAACCTGTTTGGTGTACAACAAGCAAGTGACAGTGAAGATAAATTTAGATTGAGGGACTTTAGGTTGTGATACACAAAGATCCACTGATCACAATTTCTTTTCTCAAGTATACAACTATATTTCTACAATATTTTTAATGAAAAGCAGTGATATGATGATATGTACCAATCTAGCATTTATTCTTATATATTGTGTAGGTTTGATACCAAATACATTCAAGATTACATTAATTCTTAATATTTTCATAAGTTTTTGATGTACATAATTTAACACAGTAGCTCCTTTCACTGGTTGTAAAGTATTTAAATAGATGTCTACCCAACCTGGGTTAAGTTATCAAAATAACAAATTAGGTTATTTTCCATCAACCAAAAAAGTACAGCATTAACAATAGTCTATTATAGCCCACACAGATTAATCTTGTAATCATGCCCCCCCCCCGTAAAACACATGATTTATTTGGTAATAACATCATTTCTTTCATAAAACATTTATAAAAATACAAGATTCATGAAAATTTTCTACAGAGCATTCCAACAACTTAAGACTGTAATAAATCTTAACAAGGTTGACAATAGTGGTAACAGTCCTTTTTTTATTGCTAGGATAGTTGAAGTAGTTATAGTATTTATCTAAAGTTAAGGTAGAAAATCTAGCAGAACTCTTCCACCCATCTCCACTCTTTTCTCCATCAGCTATGTCAGTGATGAAACATTTCTCCATAATGTCAGTGATGAAATATTTTGTGAAGATAATTAGCAATGAAACAGAGGAAAAAGAAAAAGATTTATGGCTTTTCCAATGGCATTAATACAAAGGGAAAATAAATACAAAGGGAACATAACTACAAAGGGAACATGAAAAAAACTGCTATGAATAATTAGTTTATTTACTTTCCATCTACAACTTTAGAATACAACATAAAAGAAATTCAAAAAATTGAATAAGAGAAAAAAGTCAACTTTATTTATCATTTCAGATACTTTAACTTATTAGTTAATTGATATTTGTTGAAGCACACTAAATATAACTGTTATCTTTCTAGGAAATGAAATCGGCAACCCGAGTTCAAATACTGGACAAGTCTGTTTGCATTTCATTTCATGCTAATGCCCTTGGGAAAAGGTGGAGGGGTTGAGTAAATGCATACAAACTGATATTTGATTAAAAAAATAAATACTGTTTTTAATCACTGTTCTATTAGATTGATTGTCAGAGTAAAAGTTGTAATAAAAAATTAAAGTGAAAACAAAATACTAGTAAAAAATTATTGTTAATAATAATAATGATGATAATAATGGTTGGTTGGTAGGGATTTATGGCATACCAACTTTTGTAGGTTATTTAATGCTAAATCCATTTTTATGCAAATAGTCAGTTCTTTTACAAACAATTCAATTTAGCATGAATACATAGTTTAATTGTCAAAAACATTTCTATTTCAAGTTATTCAGTTAAGGCAAACAGTTCTAGTCCAGCCAATTCAATTTAGTATAAGTATAGATTTTGTTTACACACAGTTAAATGTTAAAACAGTTCTTTATTATACAAGTCAGTTTAGCATGAATATGCAGTTTAAATTTAAGTACACAGTTTAATTGTCAAAAACATTTCTATTTCAAGCTATTCAGTTTATCATAAGTATGCAGTTTAGTTCTATTTAACCCATAGATAGGGCCCTATCATGTATTACCATTCCAAGCCAGAGTGGACCTGGGAGCAATAGCAAAAGGGGTGCTCCGCATTCCCCAAAACGCTCGCATCACTGGAACCTCACCATCAGATTGTTAAGTGTCATATCCAGGACACTCAGTGAGGTGGGGTCTTACCCCTCAGCAGAGGTGCAGTCGGTGTATTCTACAGCCCCAGCTGACTGGGCAAGATAATAATGGTTGACAGTGCTTATATATATATTATGGAATACAGTTTCTAATTTTCTTGTATTTTAACCAAAAAATAAATATATAAATATATATATATATATATATATATATATATATATGCTAAATGGAGGTTCTCTAAAACTAGTCGACAAATTCACCTACCTAAGAAGCAGTGTCTCATCAACCAAGACAGATATCAACATGCGACTAGCAAAGGTATGGATAGCTATTGATAGGCCATCAGTCATATAGAAGTCAGACCTGACCAACGAAATGTTTTTTCCAAGCAGCAGTTGTATCAATACTGCTGTGTGGATGCACTACATAGACGCTAACTAAATGTATGGAGAAAAAGCTTGACAGCAATTACACAAGAATGCTGCAAGCAATATTAAACAAGTCCCAGATGCAGCATCCCTCAAAGCAGCAGCTGTACGGCTACTTACCAACTATCATGAAAACTATCCAAGTTAGATAAACCAGACACGTAGACACTGTTAGAGAAGTAGGGACGAACTCATAAGTAACATACTCCTGTGGACCCCTTCACATGGACGAGCAAAGGCAGGATGACCAGCTAGAACCTAAGTACAACAGCTCTGTGCCGATACAGGATGTAGTTTTGAAGACCTACTGGGAGCGATGGATGATAGAGAAGTGGGGAGGGTCAGGGAGATCTGTGCTGTCAGTGTGACATGATGATGATGATATATATCGAAATGCTTTATTGAGTGTTTGAAAGAACAAGGTTTATATTGCAGTTTATAGTGGCTTGCAATAATGAGAATAGTATATTTTCATCTAAAATTCAATAATGATTAATATAATGTTTGTGGTCAGCAGACATAATCAAAGAGTTTTGTTAAATTAAATGATTGTGACATGTCAAAAGTGTGTGTGGATAATAAAAGAAGTTATTAGTCAACCAAGAGAAAAAAGTTCTAATTTTGAATCTTCTATGAAGAGAGATAAAAAAAATGATACAGTCTTTAAAGAATTGTAAGTAGGCAAAATAATCTCTTATTTGCAGATACCGAGTTTTTAACTCCATAGTTACGAGGGCTCAATTTCATCAAACTAGTAAGCTATTTGGGGCTAAGGGAAAAAATTTGGCTAGGCTGTGTATTTCAATTTCTAGTGACATGTGATGACAGAGTTTGGCTTGATTTGGTTGTGTTTTATGGCATACTAACCCTTGTGGGTTGTTTAATGCCAAATCCTGTTTTATATATATATATATATATATATATATATATATATATATATATATATATATATATATATATATAGTTTGTAAGTAACATTATTTTTAAATAAGCCAGAACTAATTTGTTTGCACACAATTAAATAGTTTCAAGCGTTGTTATCCAACATTAATAATTTTATTTAAAATTAATCATTTATTTGCACACAGTTTAAATGGTTTCAAGTATTGCTATTGACTCAGCCTTCTAGTACCTTTAAGATAAAATAGGGTTGGGTGTTTGTCTTAAGAGCAATTTCAAGAACACATTCAGGACAATCATATAGGTACTTTGGCTTGACATGACCAGCTGACTGATCATATCAACAGGATCCTGTCCTGAAGCATTATGGATTGCTCAACACAGCCATCAGGTGGCCTTGTTGGGAGGAGGGAATCTTACTCCTCTTGCATTTAGTATCTGAAATATTTGTGAAAATAACAGAGTCATCAGTTTTAAAGAAAAAACAGTTTGTCCTGCTGGGTATTTAGAAGCAGAGAAATGGCCAAATTGATTTAAGTAACTACCAGTTTAAGCATTTCCACCTTTACATAAAGGATAGAAACTATTGTGATGAATTTAAGGGCACAAAATTCAGGGAATAAGAAGAAAATGAAGATCTAAAGTTTCTGGATATGCATTTGCATCTTACTTGCAAATCTCTGCTGCTTTTGATTTGTTAGGGTCAAAATTCTTAGCTATTTTTCACTATCCTTTTAAGCAATATATATATATCTTATTATAGCTTTCCTAAGAAAGGAAAAGCTAGTATTTTTCCCTAGATAATTTTATATTTCTTCATCTATAGATAAGAGATGGAAGTGGTTTCATAAAGAAAATTTTTCCCAAACAAGTATTGCTTATCATCATGATAGTGTTTCAATGTTTGATTTCTTGGCAAAGTGGAAATAAGAGACATAGAGACCTTTCTCATACAATCACAAAAGAGATATGCGATCCAAATGTGAGACTAACAGAATCACAAAAATCCTCATTTAAAGCCAGTTTTATTATAGAAAGGGAAATGTTGGATGACCATATCTCAGGTACAGGGACAAGCTAAAAAGCAATCTTATAGCTCTGGGTATACCTATTGATACATTTTAATCAAAGGTTATAGACATTTTTTGTCTATATATTTATTGTTAACCCTTTTGAGTAGCCATATCGATTTTATGATACCTGGCAGGAATTATTCCTATTAGATAATAATCATTTGTTTGTATACAATTATATGGTTGCAAGTATTGTTATTTAATACCAATAATTTGTAAGCAGTTATATGGTTTGAAGTAACTAATGATAATAATTCTTAGTAAATAATAATAATACCTTTATGTAACTATTCTTAATACAAATAAAAAAACCAAAAAAACTGCACACAGTTATATGGTATTGAGCATTCTTATAAAATGTGTCTGGTTTACAAACAGATCTATTTGACCCATAGATGGTACTATGACTCTGGGTCAGAATGGACCAGTGAATGGGGTACTCTACACTCCACAAAGTTCCAGAACTGGAGCCTCTTTACCAGTTTAGTGTCATATTCAAGATACCATTTTGATGCAGATGATGCAATTGGCATATACTAAGCTCTACTGACAGGACAATTTGAAGATTTGTATGATTGCTATGTATATAGCAAGATTTTACTTAGTATAATACAATTAAACTGTACAATTTAAGAGAATAAAGCAATTTCCAGTCCAATTTGCAAATTAATAATCATAGTGTGATATCTGCATTTATGCTCATCCTAAATGATCCAATTTGATAAATTAAAGATAAATTCAGGTATATTAAATGCTATTTATAGAATACTTTCCCTTATTTATCTATTTACAAATAATTATAATATAAATTCTATAATCATAAAGTAACTTGACATCAAACTTAATGGCCAGGAATGGCAGCATTTAAGTGAGTGTATATAAATTGACTTTTATGTTTCTTTAGATTGAGAGATGATTTTAAATTCAAAAGATGAAAACCATGTAAAAACATCTTGAACTTGATATTTTGACATTTTAGGAATTCTTTCTTTTTAAATGCTAATAATTCATTTCTTTGCTAAATTAATTATTACTCATAGTAATCATTGTTATTTGGTTTGAGATAAACGGACTTTTAGACTTAATTAGTTGGAATTGGTTGCTAACAAATAGGATAAAAGTAATCAATATCTTCCTATGTGTTAACAATTCAATTACCACAACTTTTTAAAAACTTATTTAATTATATATATATATATATATATATATATATATAGATAGATAGATAGATAGATAGATAGATAGATAATTAATGATGTAGTTTCCTATACTTATAAATAATATGGGCTCAATGTTGGTGACAGAGCATATGTAGATATGTGAAAAACTGACAGTCACCAAACACTATTGACTGTGTCTATGCTATCTTAACTGAGAACTATATATATACTACATACATACAAAAAAGAAAACTGTCTGAAATTGATAGTATCTCTCTAGTATGGAATTGAACCCTGATTCCTTGTTATATGTATGAAAAGCAGACATACCCAAAAACTATACAATCAATGATAAAAATCAATGCTTTTGTGCCTGCTAGAAAGAGTGATGATTCATAGGCTTCTGTCAATTAATAAGAGTGCCTGGTTAGGAGTAATAGTTAATAAATTTTCATTCTTACCATATTAAAAAGTACATTAAAGATCTGTATTTGTGGTTACCTTGCAAATATATTAGCATACATGTGGATTCTTTTCTGTTATGTAATGTTTAATGAGCGAGTCTAACTGACCATTACTATTATGTAGTGAGTTTGATTCTCACTGGATGCCAAAGTTAAGCTTAACAAATATCTATGAGGGTCAGCTGAAAAGCTCATAAGTTGATCAAGATTCTCTCATGGAATGTGATTAATGAGTTTTATTTTTCAACATAGTCCACCTTGCAGTCCACACATTTCTTCCATCTGTGTTGCAGTACTTGGATTTCATTGGTAAAAACATCAACAGCAGCAGATACAACGTCAGCCGATAAACTTTTTAGCCCACCCTTGTATGTTCCTCCAAATCACATTATCCTAAATACTAATTTTTCCACCCCAGGCTTTGTTACTAATTCATCCAGAGTGTTTTTCCTTGTAAAACTGTTATTCAATGAGAATGAATAAAATCAAACATGAAATAAGGATGGAACTTACTTTCTACTATCAATACTAAGCCAACTTTTTGTTATTTTTCCTGTAGCCAAGAGATTGAATAAATGTAAGAATTCAAGAGAGAAGAGAGATGTTAAAAAAAGATAAAATATATTTCATTAGGAAAAATACTTCTTGTTAAGTTATTCAAAACTGAAGCAAATACTTTTTTTTCTGAACTTTTAAAAGCCTATTTATAAATGGATAAGCCATTATCTAAAAAGTTTGAGATTGTTTTCTGCATTATATGAATAAATGAGCTTCTTTGTTTTATATTCATAAATTGTAAAAGTTGGTTCCTGGAATTTCCATGAAATGTGTTAATCATATAAATACTAATGACAATTTACAGTTGGGTAACTTTCAAGAAGCTAGTTTAGTTGAGCATTACTATTGAGTAGAAACTGATCCTCACTGGGAATCACATCTTTGTAGCCAAAGATTAGTAAATAACATAAAAATTATTCCCCAAAAGTCTGATTAAATAAACTAGCCATCAAAAAAAAAAAAAAATTTGGATGTATTAAAAGTATTTTTTCTAATAAATATTTAATCCAAAGCTTATTTTATATATACATCTGTCCCTGTGGTGTAATGGCAAAAGTGCTGGACTGCAGCCTTGAAGTAAGCAAGTTTGAACACCAGCTATGGGTTAAATAGTATCACTCTTGTTCTTATATAAGGATGACTTTGGCATTAAATATATAAATGTATGAAGGTTGGTATGCCTTTCAACAAAGAAACCAAACCAATATAGATATCTAAAGATTATGACTATATTATTAATAATCTTATATATATATATAGTGGCAAGCATAAGTATTAGATACATGTTATTTTCTGTTATAACTCTAGTTTATGTTCTCCATTTTGCCTGATATTTGGTAAGTAATATCTTGTAAAGTTGTAGGTGGAAGAAAAATCAAAAACTCATGGTTGAATCCTTTTTTTTCTATCAAAGTTCAAAATTACCCTATGCAAAAGCATTGGATACATAACACTTTTTTCAAATTTCCAATTGAAAATTTGTATTTTAAAAGACTTTAAATATTCAAATTTTTGATAGTATTGGAATGTTATCTCTGACCAATCAGAGAAGCACACAATTTTTTACAATATAGTGCTACTAATCATCTGACTCTTTGATGTGCATTTTGCAATACAAAATTAAAAATGACAAAAACTAAAGAATTATCCAGAGATATGCAAGATAGAATCATTGAACGTCACAAAGGAAGACAAGGTTACTGAAAAATTAGCAAAGAAATGAATTTAACACTAAGTACAGTAGGAAATATCATCAGAAAGTATAAGAAGTATGGCAATGGTACAGCAAACCTTTCAAGAAATGGAAGACCGAGAAAAAATAAATGAGCGTACTTCAAGGCGGATCAGCAGAAATGTGCAAATAAACCCCTTCATTACTCATTCTGAAATTAAAACTAATCTTGGGGGTGCTGGAATTAACATAAGTAAGGATACCATTAGCAAGCTTTCATTCAAGATCACCAAGAAAAGTGCCTTTACTGAAAACCAAACATGTCAAAGACTGATTAAAAGTTTGTTGAAACTTATGAAAAGAAAGGTATGCAGTTTTGAGAAAAAGTAATCTGGTCAGATAAAGTGAAAGTTGAACTATTTGGAAGGAACACAGCTACAAGTGTTTGGCAAAAAAATGGCACTGCCTTCAAGAAACACAATACCATCCCTACAGTTAAGTTTGGGGGTGGTTCCATTATGATACAGGGATGCTTTTCATCCAAGGGCACAAGTGAGTTACAAGTTATCCATCATAGAATGAATGGTAACATATACAGGGAGATTCTAGAGAAGAACCTTCAGAAATCTGCAACTTCTTTAGGACATGGTTGGAATTTTGTGCTTCAACACGACAATGATCCCAAACATACCGTAAAACTTACAAAGTAATGGTTTGAAAATAATGGTATTAGTACTCTCAATTGGCCAAGTCAGACTCCTGATTTGAATCAATAGAGAATTTGTGGAATACTTTGAAGGTTAAAGTTCATAAGCAGAATCCATAAAATATCAAGCAATTAAAGGAATTATGCAAGGAAGAATAGATCAGTGTGGAAAACTTGTGGCCAACTGTAGAAAGTGACTGGAGGCAGTGAAACAAGACAGAGGCTATGCAGCAAAATATTAAATTGATGTATCCAATACTTTTACATAGGGTAATTTTGAACTTTGATAAAAAAAATGGATTCAACCATGAGTTTTTAATCTTCCTTACACATACAACTAAAACAACTTTATGAGATATTACTTACCAAATATCAGACAAAATGGCAAACATAAACTAGTTATAACAGAAAATAACATGTATCCAATACTTATGCATAGCACTGTATATATATATATATATATATATATATATATATATATATATATATATATATATATATATAGGTTTAAGTGGAATATATATATATATATATATATATATATGCATACATTCTCTTCAAACCTGTTAAACTCCACTTAAAATTGACATTATGTCACATCCTACTTGTGCAGAGGGGTTGGTATATATATATATATATATATATATATATATATATATATATACACAATTTTGTTTCAGATATAACAATAATTGATATAAATATTCACGTTCTGTCAATTTGGAATCCTCATTTTGAAAAGTGTCTGAAGTTGCAAGCAGAATTTGGAAAGTGTAAGTAAGTTAAAAAATACCTGACCATATTGACTAAAACTAGTTTAAATGTTTTAGGTGAAATAACTTATCCCTTGAAATAAAGTGCAGAAGTGGACAACCTCCAGTTAACGATTATAATACTTTAAAATACAAGGTTAAAAAAGAAACTGACCATCAGCTCTAAAAAACTTAAAGTTAGGATTGTGGAAAGATACCATACATAAATTATTAGATAAGCTTCCAAAAATAGAGGAGCTCTCAAGATGTTTCTTATGAAATATTTAATTGAATAACAAAAATACTTTTGATACACCAGCATATTTCAGCATACATTTCTCTAATATTGAAAACAATGAGCAAATTATATTTTACAGAAAGAAATATCCTGTAACCTGGATTGGTTGTGGGGGTGCTACTTATGTAGCCTATTTTGGGCATGAATAGCCTGGCAAAGCCCATCTCTTTCCCGGTTTACAACTGGTGTGAATTCAAAGTTTTCTCTCTCCTAGACTGGTTGCCATAATAAGGTTAAAGACCTCAGTCTGCTCTACTATTTACCAATAGCTACAAAAAGTATAATTGGATTCATACCTTTCTAAAGAATATTAGTGCTATATTTAATGTAAACAGCCTCATTCAGGATTTAAACTTGGTCAGCTCAATCCACTTCCTATAATGAAAACCATTATGCCATAAACACCTCTAATGAGCAAAATACTTGCACCCAATAAATGACTTTAAAAAAGGGGGGGTAGGTATGTTAATGAAAAATATTTTTGTTTTTTTTATTTTGATCATAGATACAGCTTCTTTCTCTGTTGAAGTTGTTACTGATTGAGATTTGTGTTTCACTGTCAGACTGTTGATTATTCAAAAAAAAATAGATTAAAAAAAATAAAGGAAACTCATTTAGATGATTAAGAAAATGAACTAATTGAGATGTTAAAGCTTATTTGTTAAGGATTAAGAAGAACACTTTTGCAATCCATGTCAAGTTAAACCTTATCAAATTCAGATAGATTTTCCTTTCCCTGTCAATATTTATAACCAGAACATCTCACTCAACATTAATGATCAGCTTTCAGAAATCAAGCATCAACCTGACTTTTTTTCTTCTGTTGACTTTCCCTCCTACAATCTTAATTGTTGTCAAGGATGCATTACTTCACTCTCTTCAGAAATGATTCCATCTCTCAACTTACATCTTAAATATAATTTTTAAATCTATATTTTAAAATGAGCCCCAGTTGTAATCAATTGGCAAGAAATATTCTTTTAAATTCTAGGAACACATGGTATAGATGAAACTCAGTAGCAATGGCATGCAAGACTAATTTGCTAGAAATGATTTTCTGGAAATTTGGAAACAACCAGCAGTACAATTTCCCATTACATTCTTAATTGGAGGGCATAGTCAAAAAAGTCTGATCTTAACAATAGAATGGAATTCTGGATGTAAGAAAGCATTATTTTAAAAAAAATCTACAATGAATATATTCATAAATATATTAATGGTAGTTAAGATTATTAAAACAATATCAATAATCCAAAACATCCGAGCCTTATCAATCTGGAAAATATATAAACAATATTGAATAGTTCAACAATAGTAGGTACATGGAAATATATTTTTATAGGCTGTACTGTAATACATGCAAAGTTTTCTATTCAAATGAAAATCCTGTGTTATTCTCTAATCTAAATGTCAGTTAAATTGGTTTGGAGTCAGAGGGGGGGGGGAGAGGAGGAGGAAAATGAGATGATTCAAAGTAAGTGACTTTAGCAGCCATAATAGACACTGTCAGAAAAGGAGAGAGCAAGATCCTATACTAAAGAGTATGTTTGACTGTCATCTAAAGATTAATGGTCAAAATTTGAACAATTGTTTCTATGAGAGTGTGTGTGGATGTGTGTGATTTACTAAGCTTATCTCAATCCAATACAAAACTGGATAGTGGACCACTCATGCAGGTACAAACTCACAAGCAAAGGTCTGACTTCCAAATTTTTAAAGAAACGGCAGCTCCTAAGTGTAATTCAACTTGATTCATTGACTGATTAGGTATTGATGATTTGGAAAGACAGAGACGACTTAGCCCATAGTGTTCCACTGGTAGTTGAGTTGATTTTGGATAGCTACTATATCACCATTCTGTAGAGGTCAGAAGTTATGTCTCTATTGGTTATACCTCTTCTTTTATGCATTGCATTGGTAGAGGCTTTCTTCACAACATTATGCTGCAGCTAGCCATTCAGAGTGAACATTGTAAAGGATAGGTTGTGAAGGAATGAAAGCACAAAGTTGGTGGGAGTTGTGCTGGGGATTGACCAATGTTTTGGATGGGAATGTTGCAGCATTGCAAGATGATTTAGGCAATATTATCATTATCTAATGAACCCTGGGGATTTGTGTTGCTATTTACTATTCTCTTTGCAGTTTTTACAGCAAGCTCTGCTCAACCATTGGATTGAGGATATGCTACTGAGGACAGCTTGTGCTTCACAAACTATGTCTTAAGGATCTGCTAAGTAGGTTGAAGGGGAAAAGTAGGTCACCATCATTACTGAGTTCTTCTGGGGTACCATATGTGTGGAATAGTTTCTAATGAATAGATAACAATTTTGAAGGAGTGGCACGACCTGGTTTGAAGTGGTATAAATTAAGGCAGCGAGTGAGTCTATCTGCACATACAAGCATGTGATGTGTCCGACATAGAAGAGGTGCATCAGTTTGAAAGGCCAATCTGGACCAGGGTTTATTATGATTGGTTCATGGGGTTGACTATGAGCAATGTTTATGCATGCTAAGCAATTAGCTCTGTATAGATGTTTTCATACCATGCCAATATACTGAATCATTGGGATGGGTTTTCATGTCGACTACAGCTTGGTGGGCTGAGTGCAAACAGCATGGCATTTCTCCTCAAAGAAATTTGGGCCCTACAATTCTCTCATTCATCAGTGCTCAGCTGAGTTAGTGGGTTATCTTACCAGAAGTTATGGATTTTGGGTTCAGTGAAAGAATGTTTGGAGGAAAATCCTTGTTCAATTGCATTTATCATTCATGTAACTGTGGTCATTTTGGCCTGATGCATGAATGTATTTGGGTAAAACAACAGTCTTACTGTTCCTATAATCAGTCATTGCTGGAAGGATTGTTGATTCCATGGCATCTATTTTGTCTGAGAGGGGGAAGGATTACTAGAAATAGCATCAGAACTCTTGTGCCTCTGGCTCAGGAAGTGCTGAATGGTGAAAAATACCTGAGTGATTTCCATTAAGCTTAAAGAGGAAAGGGTTGTGTATTTTGCAAAGGTCCCTGTTGCTAAATACTCATTTTAAGGGCTGATGATCAGTCATTATAATCTTATGGCCTCTGATAATAAATATGCAGCATTTATCTAATGCCTAGGCAATTGCAGCTGGTTTGTCCTCAATGAGTGCATATCAGCATGATGCATCAATGCTAAATCTGTTGCCTGCAAATACAATGCGATAGCCCTCAGGGCAATACACTGGGAACTTTTTCAGAGGGGTATGTACAGTGCTTCTGTAATGGCAGGAAATTCATGCCTTCTTAGCTTGGGCAAGACATGTTATGTGATTAATATCAAGCTTACAATTTATTGGTTTGGTGTTCTCAAGATCTTTCTTCTAAATGAAGTGTGTATTTTGTTTGATGAGGTCTTGTAAGGGAGACATTGTGAGGCTTAATAAATATGCCCATACTACTTGGATGACTAAATCCAAACCAAGATCATGCATCAGTGATGTTTTTTGGAATAGAGAAGTTGGTAATAGCTTTGAGTACATTTTTGGAAGGCCTCCAAACTGAACTACATATTGGCAGAATCAGATCTTTTTTTCATTGAGAACAATTTCATTTTTTGCACAGATTGATAAGTACTCAAATGTAAGATAGAAGGTAAATTTTATGCTGTGGTCAAATAACTTTCCCTTTGTGAGGAATGTCTTATTTCATCATATTTGCATGTGTAAGCATTGCCAGAGGCTATATATCCTTGTGGCATCCTGAGTTATATGACATGGCTCAACTCTTTGACAAGGATTATAAGTAGCTGAGTTTCCTCATCTAGGGGGATCTAAGATGGTCTTCTTTGTATTGGGGTACCTGTAATGTTAATTGGAATGGTGAGTTAGTGTGGTGTGCCTCTTGTTTGAATTTGGAGTATAAATGTTGGTAGTCCACTGTTCTTCTAGGTTTCCCATAATTTTTTGCAGTAATTACTATAGTACTACATCAATAAATAAGGGTACCAATGGGTATTTGAGTAAGGATACCTCTTTTGACATAGTCCCAAAGAGCCTGTCACACTTTCTTTGTACTGGAATAGGGTTATATCTGGTTTGGGGGTTGAACCTTCCCTGAGGTGAATGTGAGCTGGACACAGTAGAAAATTGTAACTGTTAAAAATCATTGTGGCAAATTGGTTGAACAATCATCCTTTCAGTTTATGTATATTTTCATTGGTTGCTGCAAAAGAAAGGCTTTTAGGATAATTAGGAAGTTACAGGTTTTTGTTTAGTCCAGGTTTGAATTTATGAGCCAGTGGGTTTAGTGTGTGATGCTGCAGATCTGGGAGTTTAGCATCACATGTTACTGAATTAATTGTGGGGGTGGATGACACTATTATAGGTTTGGGAAAGCATGGGTGTAGTATACTTTCATCTCTGCAGGCTATCTTGCTGAAGTGTAATGTTTTTGTCAGCAATATGTTGATATTCATAGTCCTGCTATGTCCAAGATACTTGATATTTTATTTTGGTCATGCATGGTCATTTCAAATGATTCTGCATGGTGTATGTTTTGTCCAAGGGTCTTCAGTGAAACTGTCTTAGCCAACACATTTGCCTGCATCATGTCATTAGCTATTCTCCAAATAAACTGATGTTTTATATACATGTTGGATTGATCATGTTTACAAATGGGACAAGTGAAGTTACAAACTTTTGCTTCAGACTTTAGATGAATTAAAAAGCTATGACTTGTCTTCTTCTTGCAAAATGAACAAAAATGAAATCCTATGTACCATTGGATTTGATTTGAATCACCAAAAATTCAAGCATATGAAGTAGTTGATTAGGATCAGCACCAGAAAAACTAAGGTAGGTGTTAATTATAGAGTTCTAGGTAGCTTCATCCATACAATTGTACTTGCTTGTGTAGGTGGAAGATTTGTTAAATTTGTTAACATGTCCCAATCCACTTTGAAATTCCGGGATTGTTTCACTGTAATTTCTGAGTGAATTTGGTAGGGTTTTTTCAGCTATAACCAGTTGGTGGCAGAGACAATACTGGGGGTTGCTTGGCAAGTTCCAATATGGCGAGCACTTCACCAGTGGTCTTTATATCTAACTCCTTGAGCATTGAACAATCCAGCAAGGGCAAGCTGTCTTTCATAAGCTTCTTGTTTATGAAGGTCTATGCATAGACCTTGGCAGAAGTAAGAGACATGCCTGCATTGATAAAAAATATTTTCCTAATCATCTATGTTTGATCCTACTCACGGTGCCATTTAGAAATGTAGGCTAGATAGAGATACTAGAATTAATATTGTTCGGGCAATGAATATCAGTTGGTGACCATCTTTGTTGTTTACCCACAGAGCCTCATTATCAGCATATTTATAGAAGAAGACAAGGGGGATAACTCCTACAAGAATGATTCCACATTTTTATTCAATAAATTTTTAGAGGAATGTTTTGAATTTGTTGGAACCATTGACCAAATAAAGACTTGCGCAGAATAGAGCAAGTGACAGCTATGGAAAATACACGTGGAAGAACTTCCCATCCCATTTCCATGATTGTTTGCTGTGACACATGAAGATAGTAGTTGTTACATTCAAAGTCAAATCTCATTATGATTCATAAACTCTTCATTATAGTAAAAAAATAGAACAGCTTGTAGGTCATTTGAGGTCATTAACAGACATAGCAGTGAGCAATCACATGACAAGGAATTAAACCTTTTCTTGGCTAAATAGAAAGCAGAACAAGCTGTATCTGTAGATGCTTTCTTAATCCCATCAAAACATAAATAACTTCCTGCAGCACATAATGGGCAGTTCTCATTCTTGCAGTCCCCACATACCTTTTAACTTGCAATAGTTCCTTTACTTACTTTAATGTCTGGGCATAGATGACACTCAAAACATATCCTTTTACAATCAAACCATTTTACTTCACACACACACACACACACACACACACACACACACACACACACACACACACACACACACACACACACACAGCAAGTAAAGTTATTCCTGAACACTTATCAAGAACTCAACTATTGTAGAATGGACATTCAACAACTAATCTTCTGTATAAGTTCTTTAAATTACTTTAAGGCAAAAAAAAAATCCCTTATGTATATTTCTATATATAAATTTCCTTTCTATTTCTTAATTTGGTTGTTGTTTACCATTTCTTCTTCCCCTGCCAGCAAGCAGTATGATATTCTTGGTTGAGTCAGTGACTCCTCTCAATATTCTTTCACTTTCCTTGTATTACCATACATGAATATAACATAACTGTCATGCAGCAAAATTGGACAGTTTACTTTTTTGCCAAGAAAAAGGTCTTTTCTCTTCTAAAATGTTATTCAGTCAGGCCAATTGCATTGTAACTGTTCATCCAGATTCCAGCAACTTATCAAATAATAAATCCCTTTTAAATCCAGAGAAGAATGTTTTCACCCTGTAGATTCTGTTGAAGTTGACAATTTGAATCTGGTCCACAATCCAGATATTATTTTTGGATTAATGAATCCATTTTGTATCACTTGTCACTGTTTCATCTAAAAATGACTCTTTTGTTTCAAGAAAGTAGATAAAGACCAATCTTTAAACAGTGACAAATATGCTTTTTAATAAGTTAATGTGGAACCTAATTCAACTTAAAGAAAATTGAGAATAAGCTGTTTAAATAATTAACCAAATACACATTTTTATTTGCTTCTTTGAAAACAACTTTTATAGTTTATTGGTAACAAAAACTTTCTAAAATATGACTTCTACTTGGCATTTATGTAAGTGTATATATGATAATAAACTGTAACTTATTCCATATGTTTCTTTGTTTTTCTTTTTATAAATTCCATTCAGGCTAAAGCAAACAGATATAGAAAATTAAATGCAACCTTGTGATGATTCAAATGTCCAATCTAGAGGTAAGCAGGCAAGTAGTATATCTGTTCAGGTAGAATTATCAAAGCAATTGACCAGACACAAACTGTACAGTGGATTTCATTATAGTCTTCAAAGACAAATTTTATAGTCCATCAGTAAAAAACAAAAAACCTTACTAAATATGATTTCTGTTTGATCAATATATGTATGAGTTAACATGTGATGCAGAGAGATTGATAGTGAGATTTAAGTAATTTTGCAGTTGCACTGTAATCATAAGATATTAAAATTTTGATCTTGCTCTGGATTTTCTAATCCATGTTGAATAAATTCTAATTATTAAAGGTAAAATTAGGATAATTTATCTGCCCTGTCTCATTGTTATAAATGAAAGCAATAAATAAAACTAATTTTTCATGTATATATGTATGTGTGTGAGTGTGTGCGTGTGTGTGTGTGTGTGTGTGTGTGTGCACGCATAGTTGGGCAGTAGTCTTTCATTTAAGCATGTTTGATCAAATAATAAGGACATATTTTGTCTATATAATTTTATTGAGATCCTTTCAAGTTTCCTGGCAAGTGTCTTGGTTTTAGGTTGGAATTGGTAGATGAATTTACTAAAATTGTCCTGAGCACTTTTGGACCTTTCATAGGCTACCATCAGGAGTAAAGAGTGTTTATTTTAAAAAAAGTTTTGTAATGCTATGAAAAAACTAAAAACTTAAAAAAACACACACACACACACACTCTTTACACCTGCAAACAACCTCTGATGATGGCCTATGAAAGGTCCAAAAGCATTCAAGACAATTTTGGTAAATTCATCTACCAATTCCAACCTAAAACTAAGACACTAGTCAGGACACTTGAAAAGATCTTAATAAAATTATATAGACATAATGTGTCTTCATTATTTAATCAAACCTGCTTATATATGCCTGTGTGTGTGTGTGTGTGTATGGAATACATCAATAATTAATAATAGGGAAAGTAAAGGCTTTCTTAATATTTGAGATAAGAAGAATAGGTTGAAAAATAGATTATCTCTTTGTTTATACCATATTGTAAATACGATATTAAATCATTTCTTATAGATTTAGATGTATTTAGCTAAATAAAATGAAAAGTGATATATATGATAACAAATAATAAAATACAACAAATTAAAAATATTTACCTTACAAACTGTTTACTGTAACTTAATGTTTCAGGCAGCAAGGATGACAATCTTCAAACAGCTCTTGTATGAAACTTTAAATAACAGCAGTTATGAAGTTAAATGCTTTTAATACACACACACACACACACACACACACTATATATATATATATTTTTACTGATGATAGTAATGATGATGAAAGGCCCTACATTGAAATGTTAAAACTGTATTTGATAAAAGGGATGTATAATCATAATTCAAGTTTAACCAACAGAAAATATTCTAATAATATTACATTATCAAGAAATATCTGGGAAGTGAAAGACAAAACTGGCAAACCACCAATAATTAAATGGAAACTTATAAAAAAATTCCTAGTAAAACCAACTGCAGATTGTGTTTTGAAGAAAAATTTTGTATATTGGAATTCCTGAATCCCAATAAGTTGCTGAATCAGAAAAGTGGATGGATATCTAACTGCAGACAGTTGAATAAATTTATTTTGTGTTATTTATTCCCCAATTAAGCACAAAGTGTACAAATATCAATAGTATATGAAAACTTATGAATCAAATATTTACTCATTTGGCAATTGGAATGAAAATTCTTTGGGTTTTTTTTCAGTCACATACTATGTCATATCTATTTTCCTTAATAAACCCAGAAGTCAAACCACTTTACTCCTCTTCCTGTCTGATGATTGTGCCAATATGAAACTCAGGACCATCCTTTTATAGTTTCAGTTTTAAATCAGCCCTGCTGTTGTAGCATGGAGTACTTTTTATACACTTTTCTTAAAATGTGTGTGTGTGATAATCATCCTGATAATTAAAAATTCAATTAAAATCTTTTCATAGATTTGTTATAAGTAAGCAGGTAAGCCACATGATGTAAATAAGTAGGCAGACAAGCTAACTGTTGCATAGGCTGACACCATGGTACACACATGTAGGCAAGAAGACCTTATAGCAAATATGTGTAGATAGACACACAAGGTACAGATTACACATGTGGACTGCTACACAAGCGACATGGTGCATATGTCATATACAATTTCATTATGAATTAGAGTCATTGCTATGATCACTTTCTACAACAGTGAATAGCTAATTACTACAATGAACAACAGAAGAAAAATAAGATTTTCAAAACAGACAAATTTTAAGCAGTGGAAACCAAAAGCCATTATAAATTTTGGTCTTGTATGTATTTACCCAACCCCTCCATCATGTCAGGATGTGACAAAAGGTCAATTCTTAAGTGGAGTTTGAATTCAGAGTTTTTCCTTTTTCTAGATTAGTTGCCTAACTAAGGCTAAAGAACCCAATGTACTGTACAATTGGTAGGGAGAAGAGATGGATTCATGCTTTTTGCAAGGATATTAAAACAAAGTGAAATACAAACAACCTTGTACTGGATTTGAACTTGTGTCACGGATTTCTGCCAGTTCACTAAGTGCATCTGCTTTTGGTCTTGTATGAACTTTGAAACCTGCTAATATGCACATTTAACAAAAAAATTATCTTTATAAAATGTTTGAAAGACTGAAATTTTAAATAAGGATTATTTTATCTCCTCTAAAACTTTTAGTAAAATTCTCTGATGAGTAGAGAGCATAAATTGACAAACTCATTTTGTTCCTTCACTTTAGCACTGGTTTACTGATGTGGAAATCATAATCAAATGACAGAGGGTAAATTTAGGTTCAGGAACACAGGGCTCAAAAGGTTAATGTAAAAATTCCTTTTATGTAATAGAGTCAATTGATATTGGTTAAAAGTTTTAAGATTATGAAAGATTCACAATTTTTACAGTTCTGCAAGATCTTGGTATTTATTTTTACAGATTTTTGATCAGCTGAATCAACTGAATAATTTCTTTTAATTTCAATCAGTTTTCAATAAAATTGACTGAAGACAAAATTATGAATGTCGATAGAATTAATCTGATATTGTTTTGTGGCTAAAGGAAATTGTTATTGGTTTTCTATTGATAAGATATTTTAAATTACTATCAGGATAAAAATGAAAAAAAATTCACATCCAACTAAGACAAGAAAAGCAAAAATATAAATGTTACCAATAAAATTATAGTTTACCTTTCATAATAAAAATATTTGTTAACAAAAATGAAGTATCATACTTGATGATCCACACAAAAATAAAAAATTGAAAATTTCATATATTAATTCTAAAGATGCAGAAAATATTTTACTCTTTCATCAAAAAATGAATACAGTATATATTTTAAATTTATTATTAAACTTGTATCTTTGTGAATGTTAATTTACTCAAACAGTTGGTGAAGAGGTTTAACAATAATTAATTATAAAGCATGGGATATGGAAGCTCCCAAACTTTTTATGGTTACCAAAACATAAATAAATATGATGAAAAATTCAGCCACTGGCTTTTTAGTGAAGAGGATTTTAGATTGAATATCGTCAGAGTTTTTGGTTTATTTCATAAAAGGGAAAACAATATTTTAGAGAATGTCATTTTTAAATGTGTAAGAATAATTCACCTGAGTTCACCAACATGTTTGTCAAACAAGTCAATTTATCAACTCTTTTAAAATCAACTTTCGTAGTTGTTAAGAAAACTATGGAGCTTTCTGGAAAAAGTTACCTTTTGTTTTTTCTTCTTTGAGTAAAAATGGTTTTAAGAATTTTTAGATTTAAATGAAATAAAACAAAATAATCTTATCAAAACCTTTGTTTTTAATTCAAATTTTGTTTTAGACTTTGTCATGTTTGGAAAAAATTCTATTTTAACTTTCAGAAAAGAATGCAATTTCTTGTAGAATATAAAAACATTTAAAAAAACAACAACAAAAAAAACAAAAAAAACAAAAAAACAAAACAAATAAACTAAAAAAACAAAAATATTCTAATTTCCTCACAGCAAAGAGCAGCATTAATTTCAATTACATTTTCTATTTTATTTGTGAGTTAAGCATGAAACGTGCACTGTAAATATTGATTAGTTTAAGTTGTTTCTTATAGCAAATTTGTATGAATGACAGAGACTGGAAAAGAGACATACTTCCTTATCCCATGAGGTTATCAAATAGGTTCAGAAGAATTTCTAATCTTTTTTAAGGATCTTATTTATTGATTTTTCTACATCAAAGTCATTTTTTCTGTGAACATCTGACTTTTCTATTTGTATCACAAAAGTTTACTAAGATTCCTGCATCCACAATTCCATTCAAATGGTGAAAAGAAAATCAACAATTGAGAAACTTTTTCATTTCAAAGCATGAAAGCCAATCTAAAGCAATAAAAAATCCCCAAAACATTAAAAACATTAAAATCAAGATTAATTGATTTTAGAAATGTAATATTTAATCTTTCATAATCTAGATATTTTAACTCAACAAAGATTGTAAATAAATGTAAAAATTTCCAAATAGATTTTAATTTTTTAAATTTAGAATCTTACATAGTAGATATAAGCTAATCTATAAGTCATGTGATTCTATCTATAAATTATATAATTTATCATATTTTATAAAACCAAAAGTGTGAAAATTATTTTGGAGGAAAGATATGCATATTGGAAAAAATACAAACAGAAAACAAAACTGATTATTTCTCAAAATATAAAGCAAATTTAAAGCATGTTTTTGAAAAAAAAGTCAAATAAATTAAACTACAGACTTTACACATGGAGAGATCTGCATTCCATTTAAAATATTAAAGCATGTAGGTGTTTTCTGTTTTTTTTTGTTTTTTTTCTGTTGTATGTTTCTTGTAATAAAAGAAATGTTCTATTCATGAATAACCTTAAAAGAGAAGACATTAATTTTTCAAGCTTTTATTCAACAAATAAATAGAGTATAAAATTTATTCAATACTCAATCAATGAAAGTCTCTTACAAAACTTAAATTATCAATACTGAACAGGAAAGAACCAATCATCAAAATATTCAACATGAGAAATTATTTGAATACACATAAAACAAAAGTAGTGATTCACTTTTTATAAAGAATAGATTAATTTTCTAAAGACATAAATAATCATTCTTTTTAATTTCTCTAATGCTTCTAGTTCTTTAAATCATTCCTAAAATTAATCTTCTGTTTTAAATCAAAAGAATCATTAGAATTTGATTAAATTTTAATTTTAAGGATTTCTAGGTTTACTAGCATGTAAAAAAATGATTATTCATTTATGAAAAATAAAATATATAAATGATTTTTTTCTTGCACAAATCTTAATTAGTTCTTAAAGAAAGAAAGAAAGAGCAAAAATATTCTTGGCAAAATTGAATCAGTTTCAATTTCAGAATTGTTTTCCAAACCTATAGATATTAGAAAACAATTATTATCAACCGTGAAATTGTCAATACCAGTAAATATTAAGAGTTCAATTATTTTCAATATGTGACCCATATTTTTTTAAGGATAAAAGAAACAACTTGCACTGATTTTATATTGAATACGTAAGCTAAAAGAATCTTACAAAAGAAAAACAAATGATTGGAAATTCTTTCAGAGAGAAGAAGAAGGGAATGATGAATAGTTAATATAAATGGCACATGCTGTGAATGAAGAATAAAACAATGTCTGCAAGCAACAGTGCCGCCCGGTAGGAAGAACAGGCGTGTGCAGGTGGAACTAAGCAGGCATCTATCTTTGACCATGTGCATGCAACACAAGCAGTCTACATCTGTAAGGGCCAAAGAACTAGATAACAATGATCACACACACACACACATATGAAAATAGATAGAAACAATAAATTCCATAATTGATTCAGTTGCAGGAATTCTTTTAGATATATTTTAGAGTAGTAAATAGTTTTATATTAAAGAATTAAGGAAAGAAAAATATATTTTTCTTTCTAATGTAAAAAAAATCTTCCATTTAGATGTGATAAATTCTTTGTTTTGAATAAATTTTTGGTTTCTGTATCAATAAGATTTGATATCAAACAGTAACAGAGGAAAAAATGTGAGTATTGCAGTATACTTCCAATCCTCTACTTTTACATTATACACAAACAGGTGTGATATTTCTGCAGTCAAAACCTCAATTAACAAGAAAATAATTGCTGAGAAAGAAATATCATCTTAATAATTTGATTGATTACAACTTAAAAATTAAAACATAATTAAATTAGAATAATTAGAAACTGAAGTAAATAAACTTTTTTGTTACCAGGCTTTATTTTTATACATTTGAAAATATGCAGTGTATTAATATTTTGGTTATATTCAATTGGTAATTTGCTATCATACTGGTAAAATTAAGAACCCTAACATTGAGTGTTAACATCCATGTGACTGACTCATACATAAAGCAGGAATCCATTCACATCAACAACGAGAGAGAGAGAGAGAGAGAGAGAGAGAGAGAGAGAGAGAGAGAGAGAGAGAGAGAGAGAGGTTGAAGGTATCAATACATTCTTTCACTTTGTCAGTGGAAAGAAACATCAGAATACAATCAGCAATATGAGTAGAAAACACAAGACACCAAAATGAAGAAAATCAAAATAGCCATTTAATTGAAATACAAAGGAAAAATAAAGAAATAAAAGCAAAAACCCAAAAAAGAAAACAGATAAAATTAATTTCCTCTCCATAGACCATATTTTTCTGCACCTACCTCTAAGTTAAAAAATATACATGGCTCATTCTTCTGTGTAAAAAGTCACCGACAGGCAAGGCACATATTTTTTCCGACTATTGACAAATGTCTTTCACCGGATCACACACAATTTTAAAAGCCCATGTATGCAGTTACGGATCACTCTCGGAATGCCAGGGAAAAACACTAGGACTATTCCGACTGCTGCTGCCACTGTTGCTGCTGCTGCTGCCGCCTCCGACATCTTTGGGTAGGTAGAGGTGGGGGTATATATTGGGGTAGGGGAGGGAATTATGGAGCTGAGTCACAACTTGGTGACTTAACTGTATGGATTTTTACAGCATGGCAAGTCTACGTGCATTTGCTCATTCATTGTCGCACTTGTAGTAGTCGGGTGAATTAAAAGGAGGGTTTCACGCACTGATAGGAAGTTTGGGTCACTCGCATCAACAGTGGGAGTAAAAGAAAAATAGTGTAGAGTAAATGGAGTTTTTAAGAAAAAATATACAGGGTTGTAAAAATGCAAGTGTGGGTTGGGGTTAAAAAAAAAAAGAATGAACAATCGATTTTGACAAGTTTATTCGCAGAGGTATTTTCCTGATCTAAACCCTGAATTTATGAGAGAGAGAGAGAGAGAGAGAGATTATGTATGGGGTGCACCCCCCACTATCAATACTAAAGAAGCAGACCCACTTCAACTGTAAATAACTATTTACTTATTTAAATTCAACAATAACAAAAAATTTCAAAAAAAAAAAAAAAAAAAAAAAAAAAAAAAAGAAGAAACCCCAAAAGTTTAAGCTTATAAACAGTGCATTATTACTAGTGTTTCAAATACCAGAAAAAGAGATAATTTTTTTGTTAATCATTTTGTGTGAGTGTGTGTGTGAATAAGTTACATGTGCGTATGAATAGGTAAAAAAAAAAAAAAATTAAACAAACTGTTTATATAAATGATGATAATTCATAAAGAAATTCCATCAGTGAGACAACATTTATCTTTATAAAACTTTTTATAATAATCAAGGTTTCTATTTCTGTTCTATAAGCTCACTGACCTTCTTTCCTCACTTGAAAGATTAGCACCACACCATCTTTTTACTCTACTCACTATTTTACTTCATGCCATAAAAATCTAAACTCATTGACTGAAAAAAAAAAAAAAAAAAAAAAATCCAAACAAACAAACAAAAAAATAACAAAAAAACCTAGCCTGCTTAGTAACTGAGGAAACCAAATACACCCCTAAACAGGCTTCACTAATCAGTATTTGAATGCTGATTTTCAAGGCATGCAGGTTTTCTTCACTTGGAAAATTGACATCACACAACCTTTCTACCCCCCATTTGAATCATAAGCTCTGTAAATATCATTACATATATTAGTTTTTATTGGAGTATCATTAGAATGAACAAATCTTTTAAACATTTTTATCATCATAATCATTGTTTAGATATTTTAAAAGTTTGTTCTGAAATGTTATTATGATCTGCATAGTCTTCATTCATTTCTTCACTTCCTAGTATCTAACCTTTTTATTCTGTGTTAATTCAGTTTAATACTTGATAATTAATAGAATTTTGTTTTTATTTACAAAATTTCATGGTAACATATTTACTAATTATTTCCATTATATTTTATTTTTTGCACATTCTATAAGTAATATCTTGTTACCCCTGATAATTTAATATCTATTTTCCTTTTGATTTAGAATGATCATTCTTAGTATCAATTCACTCAATTTGCAACACATATGTAAAATTGTTTTTATATTTAGAATTTTTAAAAAATTTAAAACTTTTTACAGTTTAATAAAATATTTTTGACACATTATCATTTAACTTTCCCTCACAATCAATTCTTCTGCTTTTTAAAGAAAATTTAAGAACCCACATCTACAAAGACTTTTAAAAACATGCATCAAATAATTTTCTAAGAAAATTAACCAGTTGTAAATTCTGATGCATTAATAACTTCAAAATAGAAGAGTTCTTAAATTAAAAAATTCTTATTTCAACACATTATTAAAACATAATTTCTAAAGAAAACAAAAACAAATTTGAAAAAAGAAGGTTTTATCTGAATGAGAAAATTTCAAAATTTGTATAGGGAGCCTCCTACCTCATTTTTTTTTTGTTGACATTACTGAATTTCTTTCCACTCTCTGAAAGAGCATGAATATTTCTCTGGGCTTTAATGAGGACAGTAAAATTGCTCATCATGAATTAAAAAACATAATTCACAGAGAATTTAATGCTTCAAATATTTTAATAAAATAAACTCCAAAATGAAGTGAATCAAAATTAACTTTTGATCATAAAAAAACATTCACACATGATTGAACATATCACTCTTCTTCTACACACAATCTTATTTTACAGTGGGTTAACCATTTATTACAGACTTTTGAAAGGATTTAATTGATGCCAAATGTTTATGGATAGTTCAAACTTAATATTTACTAAACTTGGCTCAGAGAAAATATAGAGTAAGAAGACTGTGTAGCACCAGTTTTCCAAATAAAAAAAAACTTTCCTTGAAAACTGACATTTATAATAATAGCTTTTATTATAGGCTCACACAGGAACCACTGACACCAAGAAGAAATAAACAACTGTGAAGCAGGCCATCATTAATTTTAATATAACCTAATCTGAAGTTATTAAGCAAATCACATAACCTTCAATAATTCAAATTTGGTTTTAAAAAAATTGTCAAATCTTAAACAATCTATTTAGATGTCAAAACAAAGCCAGATTAAAAAATTTGGTAGTATCAATATGCTTTATTGAAGTAATTGAACTTATTTCATGTATTCTAAAAAACTGCTGCCTTAAGTTATTAGGCAAAACTAAATAATTACATTTTACTTCAATAAAAAGGTAATAAAATCATCCAAAATTGATCAACATTTATAATAGAACAAATAACAAACATATTTTATATTTTGATATAGTGACTCTTCTCAATAACAGTTAGTAATCTATTACCCATAATTTTGTTAATTTTTTTTAATTTCAGCAGACTCACTTTTCTACATGGTAGTTTTAATTGCTGCCCATAGATGTGCTTTGCTGTTATATTGTTTACTACCTTCATATAATTTTATCTTCACAATTGACCATAGACATTTAACTGGATTCAGATCAGTCAATTTTCATGCATTTCTTGGCCCAATTTTGACAATTTAAAATATTGGCTTTTGTGACAGGAAGTTACCTAGGAGATTTTCTAACAGATCCCAATTCACAAAGTATTCTACACGGTTTTTTTTTTTGGCTCCCTCAATTCCAAAGATCTGAGTGTTGGTCAAAAGTGATTGTTTCACTATAACTCACTTTAGTTTACATTCATGAGGAAGGAAGTTCAGATCAGGACTTGGTGATTCCATTATTTTTTCTCCTGTAAAAGATGCATAAATACACACTTCACTTTGAAACTGCAAGACTGGGACTTATACTGTGCAAAGAAAGTTTTGTCCATGAAAAAGCAATTGTTAGCACTGTTCAGTTTAGCTCCTTCATCAACTTTCAATGGTCCAATAATTGTTTGGGTGAGAATTCCAGCTCATATCATCACATTACAGCCTCTTTGTTGATTTCTTTTAGCCACAGGCACATCTTAATTGAATAAAATCTATCCTTTGGCTAATCCATCAGGTCTATC
Source organism: Sepioteuthis lessoniana (assembly GCA_963585895.1). Lineage (NCBI taxonomy): Eukaryota > Metazoa > Mollusca > Cephalopoda > Myopsida > Loliginidae > Sepioteuthis > Sepioteuthis lessoniana. Next base: position 55,269 of record CAUZXS010003017.1, on the reverse strand, counting down.
AAATATTACTCAAGATTTGCTTGTGAGAATTTCTTTTAAAAAGTTAATTTTCATGAATTTCTTGGCCCAATTTTGACCTTTAAAAATATTTTCAAGATTATTTTTAAAGATTCATGAAATATTCTTCTTGACTCTTTCAATTCCAGCCTGATCTGAACATTGTTTAAAAGTGATTGTTTCACTATAACTCACTTTAGTTTACATTCATCTTAAGGGAAGGAAGTTCTTGAAGCCTTTTCCTTTGCTTTAAGTTCCCAACTTAGTTATATTTTTAACAGCTTTCTTTATCATTTGATGATCTCTGCAAAGCTCCTTTGATATCTTAAAAGTAGATATTCCCTCACTCAATAACTTTGTTATTTTTCATTTTTCTGCAGTTGATAAATCCTTCCCTTTACCCATGTTTTAATGTTTATTATGGACAATAAGAAAAAAATTGTTTTTATTAGACTTCAGAAGTTTTAAGCCAATATTAGTTTAATGTGTTTTTGAAAATTCCAAATATCTTAAAAACTAACCATTAGAAATGGCAAAAAATTTAGTTGAATATTTTATTAAGAGTGGAAATGAACAAGTTTAATTTTGGCAAATATTGGTTGAGAACTTTTTGAGTTATTGAGGTTTATCAGATTTGCATAATAACTTCAGACAGGTTGTAGTTAGTAAAGTTAAATGTTTAATTTTCTTGTGATTACTTTGTACAAAGCAAAAATTCCAAAAAGTAAGAATTTCAAAGGTAGAAAGTATTGTTAGTTTGTAATAAAAAGAAAATTTTGATAGGAAATGACCCTACAAAATGAACTTACAAATTTCAAGCTCCAATGACTTACTGTGCCAGTGTATTTTTTTCTATTTGATAGAGAGAAGGGGCTTTATTTTTAACAAGCCGGCACCCCCTAGAGATATTCAGTCATACTAAAAAAATATCAAGGCAGACTGATTTGATGAATAGGCAATGTTAAATCCCCAACTGCATTCATCAGATTTAACAGCACTTGATGAAATTCTAATGAGGAGAGGCAAAAGATAAAGCTGATGTTATAAGGCCCAAATATATGCTTGTATCTTATAAGACTGAAGACGAGAGGATTATTATCCAGTTACAAGAAATATAATGACTGATATTTGCAACTTAGTCTTAGCAATATGAGTTCAGCTTTCTTGCAGATTTTGAATCCATTGAAACAAAGAGTGGCATTCAAATGAAAACATTAAATGCTTTTCTTTTCCAAATTTCCTTTGATTTATCATAAAATGAAAGTGTCTAATTTACAGGTAAAAACTAGACATCTTATTAGCTGTGTGTGTGTGTGTCTGAGTAAAAACAATAGGCATACTATTCATTTATTTCAAAGAAATAGATGCATTTGGTTTTTTGATACATTCATCCCGATATAATGGTCACATAAATTTTGTGGATTTATGGTCTTTGATCAAACATGGTGATAAAAATAAATACAGTGAACCTCACATGGCACACCAAGGAAAAACTGATCAGTTTAAGATTTTCTTGTAAGGTGACTTGGAATTGAAATATTTCAAATTTGAAGACAAAAGCATTTCTTGGGATAAAAAAAAAATGGCAAGAAAATCTAGCAGAAACTATTATTGATGCACACTATGTAGAAGGTTTGGTGTTTTCTTGCAAATGCACCTGCTCAAACCAAAACTGCTGCATAACCTTGAGCAGGAAGTAAGAAGTATTGGTCTCTATGTGAACTTGGATAAAATAGAGTTCATGTGTTTTAATCAAGATGGCGTCATGTCTTTGTTAAATGGCAAACCTCTGAAATTAGTAGACAAATTCATATACCTTACTAGCAATTGTTTCAGGGATAAGGCCGACTGCATTAATGTGCTGTTGGCTTTGCTCCCAGCTGGCTTTTTAGCCAAGCCGTCTGTCACTGATGTTAGATGGGGCATTGTCTATCTAAGGCAGACTTGAGGCTGGAAGGCTTCTGGTTTCAGCTGAGCCACCTTTGGGTGGGAAAGCTGCATTATTGACTCCTTTGTATAGCACTGGACCCCATGGTCCAGTTTAAGCTATAATCTGGAATCTATGCCTGGACTTGGGTCCATGTCCAGCAAGACTCATCAGCTCACATCGCATCGAGTGAGCCGATAACCAGCATAGACCAACAGGGCTCAAGCCTCGGCTTTGGTCTGACCTTCCCCTCCTCTAACTCCCACTATAATCTGACCTTTGGGTCATTTGACCTTGTGTCTAGTCCTGTCTGGTGGGAGGCGGAGACAAATATACCTTTGTAACAATATCACATCTTCTGAAAGCTATATCAACATGCACGTAAGAAAGGCATGAACTGCTATTATTAGGTTATTGGCCATATAGAAATCTGATCTCAATGAAAAAATAAAGTGTGAATTCTTTCAAGATGTAGCCATGTAAGTACTACTGTACCACTTGGTTTCTAACAAATGCCTGGAGAAAATGCTAGATGGGAACTACATAAAGATGCTACATGCTGTTTTGAACAACTCCTGGAAGCATCAGCCTATAAGACAGCAGCTGTATGACCACTTGCCTCCCATCATACCAATCAAAGAAAGATGAACAAGACACATTGGACACTTTTGGGGAAGTAAGTAATGTTCTATGGACTTCTACACATGGACATACCAGTGTTGGCTAACCAACAGAAACTTATATTTATCAGCCCTGTGCAGACACTGGATGCCATCTTGAGAACCTGCCAAGAGCAATGTCTGATAGGGACATGGCAAGAGAGAGTCAAGGGAATTTGTGTTGTTGGCACACCTTGATGATCATGATGAGCATAGGTAGAAGTATCAATTTTGAATTATTTTTTAGGTTGGCAAGCAAACCCTCCTCATTTGGAAGATTGGCACATCACAATCTTCCTATATCTTACTTTGCTCCTTTGCCTCTTCTAAACTTAGTAAATAATCTGGAACAATTTCCTTTCCAGTTTCCCTTTTGTTTCTCTATATAATGCCTAAAAGATGTACCTGAAATCTTAAAGACATAACCAAACAAAGTATCCATCAAAACTAGGTCAATATCTGAATCAAAGACACATGAGTAAGAGATGTGTCAAAAATCACTTATTCTATTTTTCTAAACAAAGTTAATGTGAAAAACTTTATTCTAATTAAAAAAATTACACCAAATAATTACAAACAGTTAAAAGACAAATCCACATGACAGAAAAGTGATTCACCAATTCTATTTTTATATCATTTAAAGCTCTTGTGAAATATTTCTGCATTTAGGAGACAAATTTTAATATAATTAATAATTAAAAGATTTATTGATTTAAAAATATTTTTTTTTGTCCAGACGGGTAATCCTAACTAAGTAATAATGTCATGTAATTATTTCAAATCTCCAGATCGACTTTTATGAGTTGATAAACTTAATCAGTAATGTTTAATTAAATGTGAATAATTATTTTAGTTATACAAATAATATGTTAATTTTTTATAGTTATTAGTTACATCTTGTAGCAATATGACTTTCCATTGATCATTGTTTATTATTAATATCCCTCTTCTCTTTGAAGATCAAAAGATTTTTTATGGTAAAATTTCCCCATAGATCCAATAAGTATGCATACCAAATTTGATAGCTTTACAGTAAAATGGGATAAATACACTTATCAATTATTCATATAGATACTCAATATGTCCTTCTAGCAACATGAAAAGAAGCCTTCCAGTACAATTCAAAATCTTTCTGATATATTTTCTTTTGTCTTGAATCAAACTGAATCTAGATACATCCTTAAAATTCTAAAGAACTAATGAATTCTAAAATCTTAAAACTTTACTCAAGAAACTAGCCAGACAGTTTCTTTCTGACATCATCATTAAATTCAACCTGTCCCTTAGTGTCAGTATGGTATATAATCTAAGCTTAGCTAAGTCTGATATAACAGTAAGGCATCCAATAAGGATTGAACTATTTACTTGTGGTTACAGAGAAAATAAAATGAAATGTATTATCCAGCAATAGAGATTGAACTGAAAACCTCCAGGTTATGAGTAATATTTTTTTTTTAATAGATGGCACCATTGTTAATTTGAATGGCTTGTCCAGTGAAGAGATATAAAAGCCAAGATAGTTTCTCTCCGGTGACTACTTTTTTCTATTGCTTGGAGAATGTTTGCTACTCAGCAGTTACTGGGAAAGTCAAGCAGATTTCAGTAGAAAGGAAAAGAGAAGACGAGGAAGTTGAAGTAGGCAGTGACTGGAATAAGAAAGACTATTCCTTAATTTAAACTACATGACTATTAATAACCCGTGAGATAAGCTTGTTAAACATTCCTTGCATTTTTCATTCACAAAGCACTGCTTTGGTATAATATTGATCAGTGTAACAAGACTGATTTTAAGAACTTTTAAAATATACCCTTTCCATTATTTCTACTTCATAGACCTCTCTGCTATGTTAACTGTTTCTTTTTAAAAAAATTTCTTGGTATTTATTGCTGTTTCATTGATAATGCCATTAAGATGATTTGAAGACATTGAAATCTTTCTTTTTTTTAATTAATTAATTATTAAATTAAATAGTGATCATCTGTAAACATGACTGTTGAGATTACTTCTATTGTCTTAAAATAATTCAATGGACAAGGATTTAGTTGTCATAGCTATTTGCATTATTTTTTTCCATAGTTGCAGGCTATAGCTATTTTCTAATGTAGTTGCATTATTTTCACTTCTTTTCTATCATCTGTCTGTGTGAGTGTTTCTGTATCTTTCTTTGCCTAACTTCTGCTTAGAAATTGTATTATCTGTGCACTCTGTTCAGATGAAGATGTCACTGTGCACTGTTTTGATGAAGGTGTCACTCCCTCGCAATTCTACCAATGATTAGTGTGTAGTACCTTTAAACAATGAAATCTAATTAAACATATTACAATGAAAATTTTAAAAATCAAAAAAAAAAACAATTTTAAATCATACAACTGCTTTTTCTTATTTTGTATCTACTTCTGAAGAAATATTAAATTTTATACTTTTCTAAATAATAACTGGTTTCATATGCATATTTTATAACATGATATTTAAAATAATCATGGGATTTCCACAGGCACAGATACTACACTCTAATGAAAGTGCTTATGGTGTAATGGTTATCATCATAAGAAATGGACATGGCACCTCAAATTCAAATCCTGGATGAAGTTGGTTGCATTTCACATCATGCTAATACCCTTGGGGAAGATATGCATCCAACTATGTAGTTGGGCAGACTGACTCTTTAACCCTGATATGACAACTAGTCTGGGAGAAGGAAAATTCTGAATTTGAATCTATTAAACTCCACTTAAAAATTGACTTTTGTGTTGCATCTTGCTTGTGTGGAGGAGTTGGGTAAATACATACTATGCTCTAATCCGATAGAATGTAACACATCGTCAGTTTAAGGAGCAGGTCCGTACATGTAAGTGTGGACAAAGGATAAAAAATATCCCATTTCTGTGAGCAAAATCATGAAGGGCTCAAATAACTACAATACCCCTTCCTTTTGTGCAATGGAGGGGGCTGCATTACAGCTGCAGTCTCCTGGTTTAAGCTCTCTTTTTTGCTGCAATCTGCCTGAAAATAAGAACATAGCATTGCATTACACCTAAAAACAGAATATGGTTGATGAAGAGGAACAGATGCAATAAACTGACTCCAGTTGGATCCTAGGCTCATGTACCAAGGATCAACATTCCAATCCTATGGGAAAAGTGCCAGTTCATGTGTTCTATAATTCCATTATGCTACTTTACACTTAACAGTTGCTTGAGCATAGTGTAATGGTTAGCAGACTGTTATTAGAGAGTTTGATTCTCACTGGGTACCACATAAACTTAATAAATGAGTACTTATAACGTAGACTGCATATTTCATTCTAATTTTTTTGAATATATCAAAAACTAATAAAATTATTCATTCTATCACTAAGAAAGCTGCTTCTTTAAAAGTTTCAAATATTAGCAATTCTTTCACAAATAAAATCTCTTTTTTTTCCCTTTTTACTTCACATTTTTACAAAAAATATTACAATGAGAAATACAATCATAATAGATAAACATTTCATGTGTCATTAAGGTTTTTCTAAATTTCTTTTTAAGTTCTATCAGCTTGAATTTTTAGACAGTTATTCACAGAGGAAAGATGGAACAAATCCTACTAGCGTACGGCATACCTAAAGAAACCGTAGTGGCAATAACGATACTCTATAGAAACACTAAAGTAAAAGTACGATCACCGAATGGAGACACAGAATACTTTGACATTGTAGCAGGAGTACTACAAGGGGACACGCTGGCCCCGTACCTCTTTATCATTTGTCTAGACTACGTACTTAGAACATCGATTGACAAAATCAAAGAGAATGGCTTCGAACTGACAAAGAAAAGAAGCAGAAGGTACCCCGCAACAACAATTACCGACGCCGACTACGCCGATGACATAGCGATACTGGCAAATACACCTGACCAAGCCGAAACACTTCTGCATAGTTTGGAACGAGCAGCAGCAAGCATAGGCCTCTATGTTAATGCACACAAAACGGAATATATGTGCTATAATCAAACGGGGGACATCTCCACTCTAGAAGGAACCCCTCTTAAACTAGTAGACAAATTCACGTACCTAGGAAGCAGCGTCGAATCAACCAAAAAGGACATCGAAACGAGGTTAACGAAAGCATGGACAGCTATCAATAGGCTATCGATTATATGGAAATCAGACCTAACCGATAAAATGAAACGCAGTTTCTTCCAGGCAGCGGTCACATCGATACTGCTATATGGATGCACTACATGGACGCTAACAAAACGGCTGGAGAAGAAGCTAGACGGCAATTACACAAGAATGCTGCGTGCAATCCTGAACAAGTCCTGGCAGCAACACCCCACAAGACACCAACTGTACGGCCACCTGCCCCCTATCACGAAAACTATTCAAGTTAGACGAACCAGACATGCAGGACACTGCTGGAGAAGCAGAGATGAACTCATAAGAGATGTACTCTTATGGATCCCCACACATGGCCGCGCAAAAGCAGGACGACCAGCACGAACGTACATTCAGCAGCTATGTGAGGATACGGGATGCTGTCCTGAAGACCTACCTAGGGCGATGAACGATAGGGTGGAGTGGCGAGAGAGGGTCAGGGATATCCGTGCTACCAGCGCGATATGATGATGATGATGAAAAGGACTAAAGTAACAGTCAATAGCTTGCAAGATCAGCAACTCTACTGCGACCAGTAAATGCTTTCCTTCTCTTAGTGTAATATACTTTAATCAATCAGAATTCAAGTTTTGGTAGACCATCATATTTATTAAGTAACCAGGAAAAACTGAAATTACATTCAATGACAAATGAGATCAGTATGTTTTCTATTTAACAACCACAGATGCATAATGATCCTTGATTTAGTTTGGCATGGAAGGGAGGATGCTGGATAGGAAGATTGTTTTGTGAAAATCTTCCAAATGGAAAAAAATCTACTTGCCTTGAATATTGGCACTCAAACTCTTGGGTTTTATATTCACTTTTCAGAATGAAGATAAACTGGTTTTAACTTACAGACAAAAGGTTAGTAGGTGCACTTAGACTAAAGTGGTTATCATTCTAGGAAATGGAATTGACCATCTGAGTTCAAATCCTGAATGAGGCTATTTGTGTTACATGCAATTGTTTTTGGGAAAGGTATGAATCCTTCTCCCTGCACACATATGTATGGGTAAATAGCCATGGTAAAACAACCAGTCTAAGAGAAAGAAAACTTTGAATTCAAACCAGCTGTGTTATGCTAAAAATTGACCTTGTGTTGCATTCTGCTCACAGTGGAAAGGTTGGGTAAATACACCCAGACAAGGTCGACTAAATTTACTAGTGATAAATTTTCTACCAAAAAGGTCAGTGATAAAACCAAAAAGGGTTGGCTTTACTCTAAGATGAGTGTATAGTCTAAAGATTTTTTCTATAACGACAGCTTTTCTACACAAGAGAACAATTTCAACTCATGAAAAAATCATACAATTATCAAAACATTTCTCCAGGAATGACTGATTTCTTTTTGGGAATATTCTACCCATCCTACAGTCCATCATAACACGAGCAAACACACGAACACACATAGCCAGACAGCCATTTTTTTCCAGAGTTGAAGCCACAATTTCATTTAGAAATAAGATGGCTTTTCCTTCTAAAAGCTGATTGGTCAATGACTGCAGCCAATTTGTAAGTGTATACTATTCTCCATCCCTCTGACTCATTCCAAAATGTCTGAGATTGGGATCATTCACAAATCTTAGCAGTCAGTAAAAGAAACACCTCACTAAAAGCAGGAAAAATTCTTGGCTGTTTACAAAATAAGAAAATTGAGCTAATTAATACCATGTTATTCACTCGCAACTTCTAACATTACTCTGTTCTCTGGCCACATCCATCTCACTTTGACCATATCAAGCACCGAAAACAAAAACACTCAGTCTGTAAGACAGTAACCAAAATTTGTAGGAAAGAAAAGGTCTAATGTAAAATCAAAACAAGTTCAGTGTTTCAGTCAGAAATTTCAAGACAACAGCAAAAATTGGAGGGACTCAATAGATAGGCTACCTAGGTAATTGCAATCTAATCCTGCATCCTTGATTCACTCTCATAAAGGCTCCTTTCTAGGTGATTAGCATTCTTATTAAAATTAATATTTTTAGATTTGTTAATATTATTAATTTACATCAATTTCAACAGAAAAAAATATTGTTAAGTTTATTAGATTATTGAGAAATATTTCAAGGTAATTTGTTTTTTCTCACAATTTTTTTGTCCAACATTTTTCAAATTAGGATATTAAAAAAAAAACAGAATGATTTGAAGTTATTTTTTTTTACTTGAGATAAGCACACAAATATATGCTAATTCAAATTCATGTTCTCATTTTGAGAAATTTGGGAAAATATAACTTGTTTATTCTGAGGTTAAATATTTTCATGAATCCATCTTTTTTACTAAGGTCTTTTAGCTTTTTGTTGGTTAGTTGTTTGGGTTTTATGGCATATCAACCTTTGTAGGTTATTTAATGCCAAATCCATTTTTATACAAATAATCAGTTCTATTTCAAACAATTCAGTTTAGCATAAGTACACAGGGAGCGATGACGATAGAGAGGTACTTGGCATTCCCCAAAGCTCCAGCATTACTGGAACCTCACCATCAAATTGTTTAGTGTCATATCCAGGACACTCGTTGGGGGGAGGGTCTTACCCCTCTGCAGAGATGCAGTCTGTGTATTCCACAGCCCCAGCTGACAGGGCAAACTGTTTTGTATTAAATTTAAAAGCCTTTAAATTAAATGATGGAAATTCAAAAACAAAGTAATTTAACAACACCTGAACTTACCTCTAATACCATGAGAACTTGATGTTGCAATGTATATGCCCCACTGGTTACATAAAAAAATTGTGTGTGTGTGTGTGGGGGAATGAATAAACAAAAATGAATAGAAAACTTAAAAAACAAGGAAATTAGCCCAAATCAAGCAGATATAATTTCTTTGAGATTTAAACCAGAATATCAAAAAAGAGATGTGTGAATGTGATGTGAAATTTTCTGAATCTTTCTTTCAGAAACTCATCTTGATTGCAAAGTATGTGTCACACCCTGCCCTTGGCAGAGGGTTTCTGTAAATACATAAAGTCTTTTATATTCAGTTTTCCATCCTTTATGGCAGCATATCATTGTAGTGATGTTTTATTAGAGATTTTTGCACACAATTTATCCTAACCTTCTAGCTGTTTAATCTGAGCCTTGATGTTCAGTCTTCTATCCTTTATACCTATTGCATGAATGTGTTAAAAAAAAAGAGTATTATACTATTTGGATACTTTGGAATTTTTATTTTTATATAAATTTTTGTTTTTTGTTTTACTGTTTTTAATTACAGAAAACAATAACTGTTTTTACATATTCTATAGATATATTATTTCTTGCATGACCAATTTGCATGATGGTAGCCATTTTATAGACAAATCACTTCACTAGCAATACTGTATGTTATCAGTCAATTCTCTATGGAAACAGGAGAGGGACAGACCTCCTCTGAACATTATGGGGGTTCATGCTTCACTGGTCTCATCCTATGTTGACCAGGCTCTCTATCCAGTCAAAGTTGTTACTGACTACAACTCAGTATGTGGTCAATAACCACAGAATTGACCCAAAATGAACTTACTAGGCTAAGATTGTATCATACAATGTTGACTGCCAACTATACAACTTTTAGATGTGGATATAATTTCAAACACATTGAGGTCAGAGCTTGTTCTCACAAGCCTGAATGATAATTGGAGGAAAATTCATAATAAAAATATGGTCTTTTGGTAGATCATTGTTAATGTGTCATAGCACTGTACATGCATAAAAAACAAGGGTATTTTTGTATTTTTACAGTAATGGAGATATTGTCAAATCATATGTATCTTTGCTGCAGGTTTTTGAATAAAAAATAAGTCATGTTTATACCAAAATGGTTTGTTGAATGTCTATTTGGTACAGTTCCATGTCATCAAAAAGTAAAATTTATATGCCAACTTCATGCAGTCAAGTAGATTATAATAATTCAAAACTTTAAAAATAATAATTTACTTGTTTATAAAAATATAATGTAATTTATAAGTCTCACAACAGACTAATGAGAAATTATATTGTTATGGTAACAAGGCATTACTCAACACTACTTGAAGCAAGATAGACTAAACTAATCTCTAACCCCCATTCTATCTCTCTCACCTTTTATTTTTATTTTTTCCTCTTTCACTGTAACTTTCTATACTTCAATCATCTCTCTTTTTCAATTTTTCTTTCCTTCCAACTAATTCTCTTTCTTCTGTTTACTTAAGTGATTTCATGGATTTTAATTAACATATGCACCTGCAGTTTCAATCCACCAAAAATCTGCATATTTATAAAACACATTGGAATCTGTATCTCCACACACAAATATATATATATATATATATATATATATATATATATATATATATATATATATATATGTGGTGCCTTCAATAAGTTTCCAGACTTTTTTTGTACAGGCATTTAAAATTGTCGTAGACTCTTGAAAATTCACTATATTATTGCTATACATCTTATGAGATGGCTGACCAATTTTTATGATTTCAGGTTCAAATGAACAGCTACAGCAGCAATTAGAATACACCCTACTAAAGCCTGATTCTCACAGCTGGTGGATTTCAAAAATGCAATCTGGACTTTAGAAGAATGATATGCAATAAAATTCTGTTTTAAACTTGAAAAAAATGCCATAGAAACGTATGGAATGCTTCAGACTGGTTTTGGACCATCTTGCATCAGTTTTTGAGTGGCATAAGAGATTCAAGGAAGGCAGGGAGTCTGCGAGGGATGATGAGAGGTGTGGGAGGAGTAAGGAAGTCAAGGAAGAGATTCCGTCGGAAGAGACCAGCACTCTTCAAATCGGGTCAGTGGCATTTTCACCAGGACAATGCTCCAGTCCACAACTCCATCCTTGTCACAGACTATTTGACCAAGGTGGGCATCAAGACAGTTCCTCAGCCTCCCTATAGTCCAGACCTTGCTCCCTGTGACTTTTGCTTATTCTTTAAGCTCAGAGGCTGTTGTTATGAGACAATTGAGGAGATGAAAGAGGCTGTGACAAAGGTCATTGACATGCTCACACAAGAGGACTTCTATGGGTCCTTCCAGAAGTTATTGGAACGGTACAACAAGTGCATTGCAGCTGGGGGAGATTACTTCAAAGGGGGACTAGAGTTTCATGTGCGTACTATCAATAAAAGTGCCCATACGAAAAAAGTCTGGAAACTTATTTAATGATCCTCGTGTGTATATATATATATATATATATATATATATATATATATATATATCTCAGTAACCATATTGATTGTTTTGCAGTGAAAATATATGCAGATACAAAAACAAAATGGAGAAAGAAAAAGATTGAATTTTGCTGGTAAGCTGTGTGCTTTTTTGTTTTTGTTTATATTCCTTGTTAAATTATTCTTCAAATGTTTTCTAAGATTACACATATATTTGTTAGGAAAATTTGAAAGTTAACAAGTTACAAATATACTCATATATTTACATGTTGTTTTAAAGATCTGTATTCAAATATTTTTATTTTCTATTAAATGACTCTTGAATGTGTTGGTTTCTCATTATAACATTGATCCATAATAAAATTGTAACAATCAATTAATGACAATATTGAATGTTTTGTTTTATTCTATTATTTACTTACATATTTCAGTTGTGTTGGGAAACATTTTTTTGGTAGTTGTGAGTTTTTTCCATGAAATAGAATTGAGTTTTTATGACTAATTGTAACTGTTGATTTTGTTGCTAATTTTTTCATTTAACAGTTTGGTTATGAGGGAAATGATTTATTCACTATATTCAATTTTTATAGCATTTTTTTCTTGTGATATGTTGGTGATTGCTGGAAGCTACAAATAAAAATTTACTAAATTTAGGATCGAATTTTGCTTGAAATTTTCAACAAGATAATGTCTTAATTTTTGATCATGTTGCATGGAACTATTCCTGACTTTCATTTGCAGTTTATCAAAGAGATTTTCTTCAGTATGCAGCATTATTAAGATATCTTATATTAAAAAAAATGCCAGTCAAAAGAAAAAAAAATCAGTAGTTAAGTCATTACTTAAAAATAACCCTTCCACTATAATTCTAATCTTATGGGTATCATTTATACATAGAGATCCTGCTTTATCAGGGAGATAACATTATCTTATTGAACAATTTGGATTTTTTCAAAATTGATTTTTGACTTAGAGAAGCCTGGTATTTTGTCTCTAGGTGATTTTCAAAAATCTTCAAGCAGTATAATTAAGAATTTTAAAACTATAAAAACTTGTTGAAAGTAGAAAATGTAAATACTTGTTCCATATTGAAGTATTTACATAAATAAGATTATGAGGCATGAAGTATTGCAATTTTAAGTAATATCCCTAATTTTGTTGAATTTTTAGACAGAAGTACACTCTGCCATGGTGATGTAGGGGATTATATTCTCTCTACATACCATTTGAGACTCATAAAACTTCCCAATGGTTTAATACAGATCAAAATGATTTTTATTGAAATTATAGTTGGTGCAGTAACAATGGCTGTAGATGGTTATTCCTAAATCTTACTCTGTTTTGTTTTTTTCTGCTTTTCATAAAACTATAGTTTTTAACACAACAAAATTGCATTTTCTTTAGTAATAAGATTAATGATCATTTGATTGCCCAGTCGGCTGGGACTGTAGAATACACCAGCTGCACCTTTGCAGAGGGGTAAGACCACCCAGCCAAACGAGTGTCCTAGATATGACACTAAACAATCTGATGGTGAGGTTTTAGTGATGCTGAAGGAATGTGGAACACCCCTTCATTGCTATTGCTCCCAGGTTCACTCTGGCCCAGAGTGGTAGCACATGATAGGGCCCTATTTATGCGTTAAATAGAACTAAACTGCATACTTATGTTGAACTGAATTGTTTGAAATAGAACCGTTTTTTACATTAAAACTGTACTTACATTAAACTGAATTGTTTGAAATAGAACTGTTTTGACATTCAACTGTGTGTGGACAAAATCTATACTAATACTAAACTGAATTGCTTGAATTAGAACTGTTTGACTAAACTGAATAGTTTGAAAAAAGAATTGTTTTTGACAATTAAATTGTGTACTCATGCTAAATTGAATTGTTTGAAATAGAACTGACAATTTGTATAAAAATGGATTTGGTGTTAAATAACCTACAAAGGTTGATATGCCATAAAACCCAACCAGCCAGCCAATGATCATTTGAGAAATTGATTCATTTCCCCTTAAGTTCTTATCTCTTATCTTACTGAACTATTTGCTTTTACACCAGTTGTAGATGATTTTCTAATATGCAGAAAGGCTTACGTTGTGCATTTATTTATCTTATGCTTTACTAGTAACTTTGAAAATATAAATGTTCATGAGGTTGTTGATATTCCTGGAATTTTGGATCACTGTATAACTTTTATGAATTATTCTCATAAAAATTCAAATTCAAATTGAGAATTATAAACAAGAGGAATTTAGGAAATTTTGATTGATTGAATGAATGATTTTAATGGTATGTCAACCTGTCTAAGGTTATTTCATGTCTTGAGGTTAGGGACTTGTGTTCATTGTATGTTCATATTATATTTTTTTGTGTAGTTGTTTCATAAGAGTTTTTATTTTGTGCACAGTCCTAATGAATATGATTAATTTCTAAACATTTATTTGACCCATAAGTGGGACCTTAACAGGCACTACCATTGCAGGTCAGTGGACCTGGGAGTAATGGCAATGAAGGGGTACTCTACACTCTCCATCAAATGCAATTTAATGTCATATTTAGGACCATCCTTTTTGGGAGAAGTGATTCTTACTCCTTTGCAAGGGAAGCAGCATATTCTAAGCCCTTCCAACAAGGCAGGAAATTTTGATAACATTTTTGTGAAAGACTTTGGAACAATATTTTATCAGGTGATAATAAGTTAAGTATTTTTAAGAATGACCATAAAGAGAATAAGGATGCACTTTCAAGAATTAGCATAACATACTAGGTCTGTCTATAGCTTAAAATGAAAATATAATAAAGCTAATTAAAGTTGGGGACAAATAAAAAAGTAAATACATATTTACGTAAAAAGCCAAGTCTAAAAAGATTCCAAAAATAGTTTAGATAAAACTTAATGAAAAAAAAACCCCAACAAAACAAGCAAACAAACAAAAAATGTGAAAATTAAAAACTCTAAACATTTTAATGGGGCTTTACAAAACTTTAAAAATAATTCCTGTAGATTTCATTTTCATTTACTGGTGTAAGTGTAAATCAAAAAATAAAACTAGTTCATCTAATAAGGACTAATACTTATGTTGTAAATGGTATCAATATTTAGGGCACCTCATATAATGGTTAGAAAGCTAGAGTAGCAGACCATTGTTTGTGAGTTCAATTCTCAATGGGTGCCCCATACTTCTGACCTGGAGGCACATATTAGTAAATAACTATCAATGCTTTTTCTTTCTGAAATTGGAAATTGAATACTGTTTATGCTTTTGATAACATTATTAATGCATCTTATATAAAAAACAAAATGCCAGACAAAACTCCTGCAAAATGTACCAGTTAAACCATTACCTAAAAATAACCTTTCTACCTTAATTTTATTAGCATTTTCAAACATAGTTGAAAAATTAATGCCAAAAACAAATGATTGAATATGTAAAAGAAACTAATTATTTGACAACTTACTGTCTGCTTTCACACAGTAAAATAACTGTGAATATTATATATATATATATATATATATATATATATATATATATATATATATATATAGAGAGAGAGAGAGAGAGAGAGAGAGAGAGAGAGAGGAATGACAAGATAATTCTGAACTGGTTTTTCTTGTTTTGCTTGATTATCCTAAAACCTTTAATTGCATTAATCATCATACTGATACTTGCAAAAGTTAGGGCTACTGACTCTGATGATAATTCATACAACTGAAATGATTCTTATTTCAATGGATGACACCATTTATGAAGGAGGAATCTTTTAGATCAACCTAAAAACTAATTGTTTGAAGTTAAATGCCAAAAAAAGAAAATTTATAGTGATTGGGTTTTGTCAAAGTAAAAAAAAAAATTCTAAAAAATTCATGTGGATCCAATCAAGATTGAGAATGTTATTACTGAAAAAGAATATAAATCTAAGAATCTTGTTATCACTTGATAAAAAGTAGATTGTAAATTTGTTAATTGCTAAGATTATGGCAAATTGAAACATGCATTTAGATTTTAGAATTTCTTAAAAGAATCACCAAAATTTAATTCAGCTGAAATCTACATTCTCTCTCTATCATAGTAATATCATCTTACAAAATTTATCTTGACATTTACAAAATAAAATTCAAGTTATAAAATAGAAGTGTCAATTTTACTTTGGGCTAAAGTAAATATGATCATGAAAAGGCTTTTATAAAGGATGAAAAGATTTTAAATATAAAAATTAGATTGGTTTGCAGTCTTAATTTAATATCTAAAATCAAAAAGAAGTAAGTAAAAATTTGTTCATGCAACAGTGATATATTATGACTCCTAATAAAATTTAAGGTCATTATATTAAAAATCAACTAAATATTGGTATCTCACTTCTATTTGTTTTAAGTAAAGATGTCTTTATTTATCTTGCCATGAGCAGGATGCAACACAAGGGTCAATTTTTTAAAGTGGAGCAAAGATGGCTTGAATTCAAGTATTTTTTTCTTCTTCCCTAAGACTGGTTGAGATTAAAATAATTTTTGTTATAAACCAATTCCAAACAATGCAGAGTTTATTTATGGGAAATTATTCTAAATGAAAAAAAAAAACTTTGCTTTTTTCAAAAAAATTACCTTTATTTTTTTGAATGACCCTTGTAGAAGGTAGGTCCATCCTCAGTTAAAAAAGATCTCCTTATGACCCTCCTAGATAGATAGATGGATAAATAAATTCCCCATA
Source organism: Sepioteuthis lessoniana (assembly GCA_963585895.1). Taxonomy (NCBI): domain Eukaryota; kingdom Metazoa; phylum Mollusca; class Cephalopoda; order Myopsida; family Loliginidae; genus Sepioteuthis; species Sepioteuthis lessoniana. The sequence continues at coordinate 38,688 of CAUZXS010003017.1, read as the reverse complement.
TTGTTGACTGATCCTTGTATATATAAATTATAAAAAGAAATGACAATAAGAATAGCAACATTTAAGCCAACTATATTTAGTTGATATGTAGATGACGCCTTCATTCATTGTTGTATTATCATTATTATTATTATGGTTATCATTATTATTCACAATCTCAAAAAATTACAATTATGGAGACAATTAGAGATATTCCCATTTATTCCAACTAGATGATGAATTTAGAAGTTGTAAAACTGTTGACTAATGTTCCCACAAACAAGATACTTTGAGAATATTGCCATAAACCGAAGAAGCTCTGAATGCATAGTGGTCAAAACATTATAAAAACCAAGATGAGGATACTAGTTTGAATAAATCAGTGTATAATAATGACAATTCCTTATTTAAAAAATATACTTTTTATGGAAAGATATTAGAAAGATAAACACTAAGTAAACCAATACAATTGACTAACAATTTGTATTATCAGGTGGAAAGGCAAGAATTTCTAAATTTCCCAATGACTCCTAAAGTGCTTTGATAATAAGTAAAGCTTAGATATAGGAAGTGATATCAATCAAGCTATGATAATTATGATATTCAAAAAAATAATGCATTAAATAAGATGGTCCTTTTGAACCCCAAACAGATATAGATAAAACTAAGGAATATATTTTTCCATCACTCCCATGAGAGTTAATAATGTTAAGTTTGGACTTTAGGGTGCTGCTTCCAGGATTTGTTCAAAACAGCACACAGTATCCTTGAGTAGTTCCCATCAAGATTTTTCTCCAGGTATTTCATTAGAGTTCAAGTGGTGTAGCTGTACAGTAGTATTGACATAGCTACAGCTTGGAAAAATTTCTATTTTATTTTATCGCAGAGATCAGGTTTCTGTATGGTTGATAACCTATTACTGGCAGTCCATACTTTACCTATGCATAATAAATGAATATGCTTGTGCAAACTCAAATAGCATGTAAATTTTTGTCAATATTTTGATAATCATTCATAATTATTCCACCAATTATTTGAACTATTATCCTCATTCTTTTTAACTTTTTCCCCTTATATGTCTGATGTATGCCAATTCCATGTCACTTAAAAATAATACTGAGTTAACAACTTTTATATATGCCATTTAACTCACAAGCAGTTGGATGAAATTCTACTTTTCTGATGAAAGATTCTATTCAATACTTTAAATGCCAAAGATCTACAAACTTTATACAATAATTTTTTATTTCTATATAGAGTAATAGGAATCATGGAACAAGAAAATACCAAGTCAAATTTTTAAAAATGTTATAGGCTGAGGTTAATTTTTTCATTCATAAAAACATGACAGTTATGAAAGGAAAAGTTTTAAATATCATTTATGTAAAAAAAAAATACAATATGTAAATAAGCAGAAAATTTTGAAGCAGATCAAGAAAGCAACAAGTTGAAAAAATTTGAACTAAAATCTTAAATATCTATGGATCATTCCATTTTACTAACTATGCAAATTAGAATTTCTTTTTAAAAGGTACTTAGTCAACTGAAATATTTATTAGTGACATTTATTTTTAATTAATAAAACTTGAGTATTAAAAATTCATAAAGAAAATGGGTTGAAGATTATTTACAACCACTGAAGATATTAGAAGAAACAAGAAAATATTAGGCCTTTCACAATTTTTTTTTACCAATCCTGCAAAATAGGAGAAAAAATAACCTAATCACTTCATGATCTCTCATTTTAAAATTCCATAGAAAAAAACGAATTCATAACAAGAGTTATGTGCCCCTAGTGAAGAGTGGTTTCCCTTGAAATATGAACGTCAATTATTTTACAAACCAATTTACATGACATTATATAGAGAAATGACAGCATGATAGAGATATTTTCGTGTTAAATATTTTAATATCAACATGGATAAAAGGAGAAACAAACAATTTATGACCAATTATGAATAAATTTCGGGGACTGACTTTGTTTCATTTGATAGTGGATGAATTAAATGAAATACAATAAAAACTTTGCCACAAAATAAAATTAATTTTCTTTTTCAGTAAGAACATGAATTTAAAAGAATTGAGCAATTCAAACTAAATGAAAAAAGAACAACCAACAAATAAACAAACAAAACAACAACCTCCAAAAACAAAAAAAAATCTAACAAAAACAAACAGAAAAAAACATTTCTTTTCATTTTTAATCACTTAAAATTCAGTTTCAATAAACATATGTAATAATAACTTGGATCACATAAAAAATGCTGCTACACAAAAGATAAGTAAAAAGAATTTTAAATAAAATTATATTTACCTTTTTAATTTACAAAACATTGAAAACCTGAAAAGCAATAAAGATAAAATACAGAATGCAAAATATTTTTGAAAAGGTTCAAAACAGAAAATATTTTTACCAAAATATCACACAGCATGAATTAATCAAGTTATCTATAAATAGAGACAGGCTATAAGAAAAATAGACCCTTATTCAATTGCTTTCTTATCAAGATTGACAAGATGTGTGACAGCTTTAAAAATTTTTATTTATTTTTTTCTCTAGCTTTGCGAGCAAGCAAGATTTACTTAAGTGCTTACTCTATACACTTTTCTATATCATCTCCCATGGAATGATAGAAACCTTCATAGGTTGATAGGATGGAGTGCAGTCCAAAGTACCCTGGGGTGCAAATTTACAAAGCCTTGACAAAGATTCAAGCTAGTTTATCAATTCTACTTTCTAGACTATAAAAACAAAATAAAAACATTCTGCTTCATCCCAAATCACACAGCTTTAGAAACAAGAAAACAATTCTTGATACTTAGCTTTTACTATTTTATAGGTAAATAGCAATGGCTAAAAAAGGACTGCTGGTGTGTTAAATAAGAATCTCAAAGTGCATTAATATGGGTGAATATAATATAATATATGACAAAAGGAAATATAATATGATATAAAAATTGAAATAAATTGAAATAAATATAAATTTAAAAATATGAAAAAACAATATTTAGTGGATGTAGTTTTTATATATGATCATAAACTAATATTTAATCTTTTTTAAAATCATCTTCAGGACAATTAACAGCAGATGTTAAAATGCTTCATACAAAAAATATTTTTGCAATATAAAATAAAAAAATTCTTAGCACTCTATTGTCATTAATAGCATTCCATTTCAAAATAAAGTGATGCCACATAGTGTTCAAAAAAAAAAAAATTTACCTCTTAGTGATGGCCTTATTAGTCTTTTTCTAGAATTTCTTGATTCAGATCCCTTGAAATTCATAATACCAAAAGATTATAGATATTTCATTATACAGATGATATATTATTTATATACACACAAAATACTGACAAAACAAAAATAACAGATAAATTAAACAAAACTGAACCTTCCATGGATTTTACCAATGAACTAGAAACTGTAAGATATCATTAATAGATAATTTCAATATATTAGAGAATTTAATGTTTATCTTAAATCATAAAATGAGCATATCTACTTTTATTCATATCATAATGCCAAAATTTAAAAAAAATGGAATAATCATAGGTTTTTACCTTAGAGGCAATAGAATTTGTAGCCCCAAATTTTTAAATCATGAACTAGATTATATAGAAAATTCCTTTGTACAGCTTCAATATACCAAATCTTTTATATAATGCGCTAAGATAAAAGCCTTTAAAATTCACAAACAAAAAAGTTACACAAACAATTCCAGCAACAAAAATAGTAATCTATTATATAGGTATATAATTTAACTAATTTAAATACACATCTTAAAAAAACAAAAACAAAAAAAAACAAACAACCTTAGTATTCCAACTGTTACTTGAGAAAAACAATTAGGAACATAATCATAAGAAGAATAAAAATCATATCAAATTTGAATCTGGCAAGTATACAATCTCTTGTATAGGTTGTGATAAAAAAAACTACATAGGAGACTTTAAGATGAATTCAAAAAATTATTCATGAACAAATGCAAGATTTCAAAATTGATGATGACAGATGTAAGTCAAAAGTAAAACTGAATATAGTCTTAATTTTAAAGATTCTAAAATGTTAGTCGATATACATAATAACATGGAAGAATTGTTGAATCCAGCATTATTTCTAATTATAATACTATCCAACAAAAACTTGGTTTTGTCAACTTATCTCCCACTTAAATTAGTTTTAAATATCTACAATATCCTTTTTTTCCTTAGGTTTTATTATTTATTAATATATTATAGTTACATTTAATAGTTTTGATATGATTTCTTATAAAAATATTTCCTAAACGAGATTGCAAACTACATACAAAATAAACACAAAAAACATTGTTTTGTTTAATATAAAATGAAAAAAAATTCTTTTGAAGGAATTTTATAAACTACATACATAGACGTTATTTTGAGAAAAAAAATTCTTATGAATATCTAAAATAAAAAATCTGTAGCAAGACATTATCCTTTAAAAAAAATTTAAAGTACATGTGATATCACTATATTTTAGAAAGAAATGCTGTTAATAATCATAGAATGCTAAGAATTTTTTTATTTCATTTTTCCATTTGAAAATATTTTTGGAAAAAGCATTATCTTATACAAAAATCTTCTGAATATTTTATTTTTTGCATTTACACACACACACACACACACACACACACACACACACACACACGGTTATCATTCAATGCCAGAAGCACCTCCATAATTTTTTACAGTGCTTAATAGAAAAAAAAAAAAAAGCAATATCACAATATATTAACAATTATAAAAGGTAGGTTCTATAGTCACAACTTAGATTTTCACATCAGAGTTGTAAGTTATTATGCTGCTTTATTTCTGTAATTGTTAACATACTATATATATATATATATATTAAAACTACTAGAACCCAATAGGTGCAATATATATATATATATATATATATATATATATATATATATATTGCCTTGTCGGCTGGGGCTGTAGAATATACCGACTGCATCTCTGCAGAAGGGTAAGATTCCCCTAACGAGTGTCCTGGATATGACACTAAACAATCTGATAGTGAGGTTCCCGTAATGCAAAGTACCCCTTCATTACCATTGCTCCCAGGTCCACTCTGACCCAGAGTGGTAGCACCTGATAGGGTCCTATCTATGGGTCAAATAGAACTAAACTGTGGTTTCTTGAGTTTAATATTTTTTGCATTTAAACTGCATATTCATGCTAAGCTGAATTGTTTAAAATTGAACTGGTTTGATATTTAAACTGCGTACTTGTGCTAAACTGAATTGCTTGAATTAGAACTGTTTTGACATCTAAACTGCATACTTATGCTAAACTGTATCATCTGAAATAAAACCGTTTATACAGTCTATCTATGAGTTAAATAGAACTAAACTGCTTATTTATGCTAAACTGAATTGTTTGAATTAGATTTGGTGGGTTGGTTGGGTTTTATGGCATATCAACCTTTGTAGGTTATTTAATACCAAATCCATTTTTATGTAAATAATCAGTTCTATTTCAACCAATTCAGTTTAGCATAAGCATGCAGTTTAAATGTAAGCACAGTTTAATTGTGAAAAACATTTCTATTTCAAGCTATTCAGTTTAGTTAAGTAGTTCTAATTCAGCTGATTCAGTTTAGTATAAGTACAGATTTTGTTTACACTGAGTTAAATGCCAAAACAGTTCTATATTAAACAAATCAGTGTAGTGCAAGTACAGTTTTAATGTCAAAAACAGTTCCATTTCAAATAATTCAATTTAGCATAAGTACGCAGTTTAAATGTAAGTATGGTTTAATTGTCAAAAACATTTCTATTTCAAGCTATTCAGTTTAGTCAAATAATTCAGTTTAGCATAAGTATGCCGTTAGTTCTATTTAACCCATAGGTAGGACCCTATCAGGTGCCACCACGCTGGGTCAGAGTGGACCTGGGAGCAATGGCAATGAAGGGGTGCTCCGCATTACCCAAAGCCCCAGCATCACTGGAACCTCACCATCAGATTGTTTAGTATCATATCCAGGACACTCATGGGGTGGGGTTTACCCCTCTGCAGAGGTGCAGTCAGTGTATTCTACAGCCCCAGCTGACTGGGCAAGTTTGAATTAGAACTGTTTGACTAAACTGAATAGCTTGAAAAAGAAATGTTTTTGATGATTAAACTGTATAAAAATGGATTCGGCATTAAATAACCTACAAAGGTTGATATGCTATAAAACCCAAACAAACAAACAAACAAACAAACTAACCAACCAACCAAGTGTACAGATACTTATGTTTATCCTAGGAACAACACTTTTGTACTATGCAAAGCATATAGATACTCTAATTTTAGGTAGAAATCTATACATAATATATATGCCAATTCATATATTAAAAAAATCACAGGATTTTTTTATGGTTGTTATGTTAATATATAAATAATGGAGTATGTAGATCTTTATAATATGAGATGTAAGCTTCACTTAGATTGTACATTAAAAAAAAAATTAAAAGACATTACATACATCCCTTAGATTTATCAAACTGATAGAGTGTTGCTTAACAAAAAACGAACTTGATATTTAAGTAAGAATATTCCGAATAAAAAAAAAAAAAAGGAAATGAAAAATTTGAATATTTATACCTTGTGTTTTGATCTCTTTTTAAATCAAAGAATCATTACAGCAAGTGGAAGAGTAAAAGTTAGTTAAACAAAAGTGAAATAAAATTTTAGATTTTTGTTGAATTTTAAGACTACTTTTAAAAAGATAAAATTAAAAATAAATAAGTAAATAAAAGGATGAAAAAAAAAGAAAGAAAAAAAAGAACAAAAACAATAAAAGCGAAAATTTCTTTTCTTCAGTCAATAACGAAATTCTCAATGCGAAGCTCATGCAATTGCCTCCCTTGGAATTTAAAGTATTCTTTCAATAATCAGATCTTTGACTAGAAAATGACATTTTTTCTTGCTTTTGGAAAATAGATAAAATCAAAAAGAGAGCTTAATGATTAGAACATTGGAACAGAAATAACAAGTTCTGCTTTTAGAAAAATAATTCTCATAAGTAAGAAATATAAATAAATGGTATTTATACATTAAAATTCTTATTCATTGTTACATTTCTTTACTATCCACAGATATATTAATTGATACTAGGATGGAAAACCACTAGTATTATTAAATGACATATAGAAGTCTCATGATGAAACTCACAACAAACTTAAAGTTTATTTTCATAAACAGTATTTAGTTAAAGGATAATTTTGTTGGTTTCTTTCTTCCATTTCAGCCATGGAAAAAACCCACAAAACAATGACAAAACATATGAGAATATTTTTATTAAGCAGAAAATAATTTCTACATTAAAACATCATGATATGATATTAAGTAATGAGATTTTTATTATATCTATATTATGAAAATACTTTTAAAATACTGCTATATGCATAAATTTTAAAGATGTTTTCATGAAATTTCTGTGGACTTTGAAAGTGAAAAATAAATACATTCCTGTGAGATATGAGGGTGGGCTGAAAAGTTCATATGATGACATCATATCTGCTGTTGATGACTTATTTGACCAATGGAATCCAAGCACTGCAAGACTGATGGAAGAAATGAGTTGACTGCAAGGGGGACTATGTTGAAAAATAAACCTCATTTGGTTGCATTCCATGAGAATATCTTAGCCTCTGAACTTTTTTAGCTGATCCTCAAATATAAGAATAGCAAAGAGAGTGATAATTTAAGAAAATCAAATTAAAAAAAAAGGGTGACAAAGTTTGATGAATAATCAATATAGATAACAGATCATTGAAGGAATCTTAATGAGTTTCTAATTCATGATAATCAGATTTAAAGGTTTCATACTAATTCAATTTTAATTGTTATTTTCTACTTAAGGTTCATTGAAAAAAAGTACTGATAACCTAATTATTTGTCTATGTGAGATTTTTTTAAAAAGGATAAAACAAAGACAATATCTTAACTTTCAATGGTTATCAACCATATTTTCACAAGAGGAGACAACAGATGATTTAGATTTGAAATTGACTAGAGAAATATTGAACTTCACATCATTTTATACAAAAACTATGAACCAGTGTAACTTGCATTTTTGAATTGGAAAAAAAAGAAAAAAGAAAAGAGAAAAAAAAAGACATGTACTTTTGAAATTCAATAGCATTTTAAAAACACACAAATCAATTTTTTATATCAGCAAATTTTAGAAAGAACATTAATTTGCTGTTAGCTTTACACCCTAGCTTTTTAACTGGGCCATCTGGCATTTGTACCAGATGGAGTATCAATGATCAGTGATAGAACCAAGGTCAAAAGGCCCCTGGCTTCAGCTGGGCTATGTTTGTGTGGGTGAGCTGCATTGATAACATTGTATAGTACTGGACTCCCAGGTCCAGTTCAAGCTATAATTAGGCATCCATGCTAGGCTCATATGATATCTTGAGTAACCCCATGTCCTGCTGCAGGCTTATCTGGCTCACAATGCACTAAGTGAGCTGATGACTAGCATAAGTTTGGCAGGGGTTGAGCTGTGGCTCATGTCCAACCTTTTCCTCCCTTAACCCTCACTATAAGCTGACCTTGTGTCATAACCTTGTTTCAAGTCCTATCAGGTGAGAGACATTGACAAATATGAGCAAATTTTAGAGAGAGACTCTTTAATTTCATAAGCCAATAGAACTAAATGTAGCCACAACAATCTTACCACGAAGAAACAGGTGTGCTCTCTCTGCTACCGGCACACAGAAACCAGAAGAAGAAAAGGACGCAAGACGTGTGACTTGTTTTATGGAGGAGAATAAGATAAACCTCTGTGAAGTGGCGAGATTTGATGAACATAAAAGACTAAATTTGAAGTGGAAAATCACAGCATTATGCTGATGTCTGATTGGTGAACATCCATCAGTTCATTTTGCAAGTTAAGTGAGTTGACTAGCGCCCAATAGGTTGATTCCTCTTCAACTAGACTTCTAAAATTAACTAGAAGCTATTTTGGCAAACCAGACGCAAATGGTAGGCAAAGCATTTGACATTCGGCTGATTCCCGAATTTCATGGCGTCTCATCCGACCACACAGTGTCAGAATGGTTGGAACAGGTGGAACTGGTGAGCGAAATGTGTGGTGTTGAACGCGTTCTACCACTCGTTAACCCGTGACCAAAGGGAGGATTTACAGCAGGTAAAACAAGCCCTCCTCGTGGCCTTTGCACCGGGCCCTTTTGTTGCATTTGAAACTTTTGTCTCGCATCATTTGCGCCCCAGGGAAACTGTGGAAGAATATTTGGGTGATCTACAGGACCTAGTGTATCTAATCAAAGAAAACACCTCTGACCGATGGCTCAGTTGCACTTTTGTGTCAGGACTCCCCAGCAGGTTAGACGACAATTGCATGGGTCCTCAAGGATGGATCACATGACCCTAGAACAGATTCTAGCAAGGGCTCGAGCTCTTATGACGGAAGAGGCAGAGGTCGATGAGCATGTTGTTGCGGTGGCCGGGCGACGCCAAGTTCTTCCTCGTGTGCCAGTGGTCCCACCTTCAACCCCCAACAAGCAGAACGCAGTCGCAGTGCAGTGCTATAAGTGTGGAGGTCTCAATCACTTTGCCAGAGACTGTCAGCAGCCCGGGGGAAAATCATGAAGAGCACTCCCGGAGATACGCTGTTATCAGTGCCAACAACTAGTACATGTCGCATTGAGGTGTCTGGAAAACGAGGCAAGGGGTGAGAGGCCGGCACTACTCTCTCCCCACATAAACTAGAAGAAGTGCTTCCAGTAATGAAGGTGAAAGTCAATGGAATGGATCAGATAGCGTTGGTGGATTCCGGCTGCTCTTCATCCATTGTGAGTGGAATGTTATGTCGACCCGAAGTATGGAAAAGTACCGCAATTTTGACAGCAGGCAGGAAGTGCCTTTTAAACCATGGTGTTGGTAGCATAACTTTAACAGTTACCAACAGAAATCCCTTAAAGACGAATGTGCGAGTGGTAAACAGCAAGCCATTGGGATTCGACCTCCTTCTGGGAATGGACGTCATCAAGAAATTGGGCGGTGTGCATATCAACGAAGGAGGCAAGGCACATTTTACTGAGGCGGCTCACACTTTGAGTGCGACAATAGAGCTAGAACAGCCTGACTTTCACACTAAGTTCGACCAATGCACCAAATCCTGGACAGTGTCATGTAAGTGGTCCGGTGATCAGCCACCAGAAAAATTATACAGCAGAGTACCGGAGTACACCATCACTGCAAGAGCTAATGCAGAATACGATGAAGAGCTACAAAACTGGATTGATAATGCGTGGTTAGTTCCTTACCCAGAAGATAAATTGGGGCCCCCAAAGGGCCTTATCCCATTAATGGCAGTGATCCAGCAGAATAAACAAAAGGTAAGGCTGGTTCTTGACTATCGAGAGTTAAATGATCACGTGGATCCATTTACGGCTCGTGCAGACATATGCACCAAAAAGTTGAGAGAATGGCGGCAAGCAGGATCGAATGTATCTGTGTTAGACCTTCGCAAGGCATACCTTCAAGTACACCTGCACCAATCACTATGGTCCTATCAAACTGTACTGTTTAAGGGACGAAGGTATTGCCTGACCCGCATGGGTTTTGGTCTCAATGTGGCACCATCCATCATGCAGACAATTGTTGATGCTATCTTGATGAAGGACAAGCGCATACAGCGGGCAACATCTGCCTATATTGATGATGTGTATGTGGATGAGAACATTGTGTCTGCGGCACGTGTGACGGAGCATCTCTACAGCTTCGGCCTCCTCAGCAAGGAATCGGAGAGGCTACAGGATGGTGTGCGAGTGCTTGGGTTACAGGTCTGGGAAGAGGATAACTCTCTGTATTGGAGAAGAGGGAACAAAATCCCAGACATGACTTGTGTCGTCACGCGACGGAACGCATTTTCACTATGCGGCAAATTGGTTAGGCATCTTCCTGTGGGTGGTTGGCTTTGTGTAGCTGTGGCGTTCATCAAGCGGAGAGCATCTGACATCACCGCTGGATGATATGTCAAAATTGACGGTGCCCCTCTCAACACCATGATTAAAGAGGTTCTAACTAGAGTGCACAAGGAAGACCTGGCGTGGGGTAGATGGTGTGTCGACGGTCAAGCTCTTAGCGTATGGGTTGACATAAGCTCTCTCGCTACCGGCGTGTCACTTGTATTTGATGGGGCTGTAGTAGAGGATACTTGTTGGTTACGACCAGAAAAGGACTCCCAACATATTAACCTTACAGAACTTGATGCCATTATTAAAGGAATAAACTTGGCAATCCTCTGGAAGACGACCACCTTGCATTTGTTCACCGATTCTGCCTGTGTCCATAAATGGATCTCAGACACCCTCACTGGCAAAGCAAAGGTACAAACCAAACCTGCAAGCGAGATGCACATTCATCGGCGGCTTGGCACGATAATAAAACTGGTTAAAGAATACGTGCTTTCGATGAATGTGTCCTTGGTCAAATCTAGCCAAATAAGGCAGATTGATTGACTAAAGTGCCTCAGAGGTGGCTTGATGCAATTAAAAGGAACACTAGGCCTGTGCAACCTGCCTGCACTGCGTCCGTGAGCTCAGTTGGGCTTGACCAGATCAAGATTGTTCACCGACAAAGCGGTCATCCTGGTGTGCGGCGGACACTTTATTTTGTGAAAAAGATTGCCCAGGGGTCTCAAAGGCCGCAGTGAAAACCGTCATCAGAGAATGTGTAGAGTGTCCGTCGATCGATCCAGCACCTGTGCACTGGTCAAAGGGGGCTTTGAATGTTAAACAAACATGGCACCAGGTAGCGATGGATATTAACCATTGTAACGGATCCCATTTTTTGACGGTAATCGACTGTGACCCTGCTCAGTTTGCCATCTGGCGACGTCTTCCTTGACAAGATACGACAAGTGTAATCAACCAGCTGAAGGCGCTCTTCTATAAGTGGGGCCCACCAACAGAGATTTTGACAGATAATGACACTGCCTTTCGGAGCAGCCTGCTTAAAACCTTTCTAGATGAGTGGAGAGTCTGACTTCGATTCCGCTGTGCATACATCCCCTCTGGTAACGGCATCACTGAGTGATGTCACAGAAGTGTAAAAAGGATCGCCGCCAGAAAACGGTGTACTATACCAAAAGCAGTATACTGGTACAACGTCAAAGGATGACGTATCCTCTGCTACAGCACCAGCCAATATGGTCTATTGGTACCGCTGAAAGGAATCAATGAAACATTGGCGCCGACACACAATCAACAGCAGGCCATTTTCAAACCAGGTGACTGAGTGTGGGTAAAGACTCCACATGGACGATGTACCACAAAATATAAAGTGGGACATGTGACTGGAATTACCAGTGTACAGAACATAACGGTCAACAGAATGCCACGCCATGTGAAAGATCTGTGACCCATAGTGGGACCAGGCCAGCCGACGGTCTGTTCTGACATGGTTTCAGAGGATGCAAGCAAAAGATTTGTAACCATTAGAGAGAGATGTGTGAACAGGCACCCAGCACAGGTGATGCCTCTTCTAATAACACTTCTAATGAAGACCAAGTGACTATACTGCCACGAAGATGCACACGGCACAAAAGACCACCTCCCGAATGTTTCATGTGTGAGGATCAGAGGGGAGTGTAGTAGTAATGCCACGAATAATCTTACTTCGAAGAAACTGAAGGTGTGCTCTCTCTGCTACCAGCACGCAGAAACCAGAAGAAGAAAAGGACGCAAGAGGTGTGACTTGTTTTATGGAGGAGAATGAGATAAACCTCCGTGAAGTGGCGAGATTTGATGAACATAAAAGATTAAGTTTGAAGTGGAAAACCGCAGCATTTTGCTGATGTCTGATTGGTGAACATCCATCAGTTCATTTTGCAAGTTAAGCAAGTTGACTAGCATCCAATGGGTTGATTCCTCTTCAACTAGACTTCTGAAACCAACTAGACTAAAGTTATTCAATGTTAAAGAGATTTGATTTTTAAAAATGTATTTTGCATTTTACATCGATCAGCAGATTGAATGTAAAGCAAATAAAAACCAATTTATTGTTATGTTAGTGTTGTTTATCAAATACATTTTAAAATTTAACATGATCCTGATATACTTATGACACTTAGAGCAGAAGGTAATTAATTCACACAATTCCTCAAGTGGTATGGGTATGCAATACTTTCTTTAGTTAAGGGAAAATTTGAATTTTATTTTGTGGAAACATCTGCGAGTTTACAAGTATAAGACCTTAAAAAATATTTAAAAAATAGGGGCCATACAAATTAAAACTAAAATGTTGATATGCTTTTCATTAAACCAATCAGAAATTTGATTAAAATCAGATAAATGGAGTTTTATCAAATGTAGATTTTTTGTCAAGGTTTTTTTAAAAACAACTTCCAACTATGAACTGTTTTTTAGGTTTAGAAAGATATTTTTGGTAGCATCTACAAGATGAAGTTGATTGCTTAATTGCAGATTTTATAAAATAATATCAATCTTAATTTACTTCACTGAAAGACAAAACCCCAGAATTACGTTAATCCATTGAAATTAATTCAAATTAAAATAGAGTTATGTCCCTTGTGTCATAAAGAGTTTGATTTTATTAATCGAGTTATAGTTTAAATTTCTAATTGGTATATTTATCGGCAATAATCTTTTAACTTTTTTGGTTAATTCATAATTCTAAAATATTTTTCTGGTTTACTAAAACAAACAAACAAATAAACTTTGCTTCCCTAATATCATTGCCAGCCCACTTTTCAGCAATTCAAAAATTAATTAAAATTACCATTTTTTAAAAATTTATTTAATAGCATTTCTTTATATATTTATTCATACAACTTTACTAACAAGTACAAATTTATAAATTTAAGAAAAAAATCACATTTCACTTTCAGCTGCCACAATCTAGGAAAAAAAAAAATCAACTGAAAATTTGAAGGAATTAGTGAACCGAATGCCAAGGGAACTATTTCCCTGAAAATTAACCTTTCATTCATTATTTATTTCTTTGTAAATACAGTTTCAGTCTTGATACTTTTTGAACACAGCTGGTAAGCAATCACACATTTACAATATATAATAGGATACATATGCAACTTACCTTCAGGGAAAATCTATTTGGTTATAAAATGGTCTGAATTCATAGACAACCAGTCTTTGCTGTGAAAAGCTATGAATGTCTACAATTGTTGATACTTGATGCTGACAATGTTGTTATTTTTATAGCTACATCATCATGTCAAGAACTCGAAAAGTTATACTCCATCATGGACAGTGAAATGAGAAAATTCCACCTGTGTGAATTGAATAAAGGGTTTGAAATTCCCAGAATATCAACAAATTGGACAGGCATCCAAAAAAGGCTAGAGAGTCTCACAACTAACAGTAATAACAGTTCAAATAAATCTGTGTTTAATAAAACAATATGATCTGGAGTAAATTTTGAAAAACCCGAATGTACATATGAATAAATTTGAATTTTGCCTGTAATGGGTGTTCATGTTAGGTGGGCTTGCAAGGATGTGAGTTCAAATATTATCAGATACTTTTCTTTATAAAATATTTTGATCTTTCAATCCATGTTGCTTACTTAATAGTTATATATTCTGAGCATTGTAATAAAAAGTAAGAAAAATTAAATGAAAAATAAACTAGTTAAAAATGAATGGATTAACTTTACTGATAAATGTTTCATGCTTTTTTTCTCTAGGTATTTCATTTAAGCTAGATGGCAACTATACAAAGATACTGTATACTATCAGGACCCTACAAAACATCAGCTGTATAGCCACTTAACCCCATCTTACAAACTATCCAAGTAAGATGAGCAAAACATGCTGTAGAAGTAAGGACAAAATCATAAGTGAAGTTCTCCTATGGACTCCTACATAAGCACATACCAGAGTTGGCTAACCAGCAAAAGCTTACATTGATCAACTCTTTGTAAACACTGGATGCCGTCTAGAGGATATACCAAGAAAGATGGCCCATAGGGATGGAGAGAGAGAGAGAGAGAGAGAGAGAAGAAAATTCATGCTGTTGGTTGGTTGTTTGGGTTTTATGGCATATCAACCTTTGTAAGTTATTTAATGCCAAATTCATTTTTATACAAGTAATCAATTCTATTTCAAACAATTCAGTTTAGCATGAGTATACAGTTTAATTGTCAAAAACATTTCTATTTCAAGCTATTCAGTTTAATCAACAGTTCTAATTCAGCTAATTCAGCTTAGTATAAGTATAGATTTTGTTTAAGCACAGTTAAATGTCAAAACAGTTCTATATTAAACAATTCAGTTCAGTTTAGCATAAGTACACAGTTTAATTGTCAAAAACATTTCTATTTCAAGCTATTCAGTTTAGTCAAACAGTTCTAATTCAAACAATTCAGTTTAGCATAAGTATGCAGTTTAATTCTATTTAACCCATAGGTAGGATCCTATCAGGTGCCACCACGCTGGGTCAGAGTGGATCTGGGAGCAATGGCAATGAAGGAGTGCTCTGCGTTTTTCAAAGCCCCAGGATCACTGGAACCTCACCATCAGATTGTTTAGTATCATCCAGGATACTCATTTGGGGTGGGGGTCTTAACCCTCTGCAG
This sequence comes from Sepioteuthis lessoniana, assembly GCA_963585895.1. Lineage (NCBI taxonomy): Eukaryota > Metazoa > Mollusca > Cephalopoda > Myopsida > Loliginidae > Sepioteuthis > Sepioteuthis lessoniana. The sequence continues at coordinate 23,108 of CAUZXS010003017.1, read as the reverse complement.
AGGGGCAGTTGGTGTATTCTACAGCCCCAGCCAACTGGGCAAGAGAAATCATGCTGTCAGCATGTCTTGATGATGATAAATGTTTAAACAAGATAAATGTTTAAACATTAAAATCACACATATACTGTTTATGATAATGAAAAATACAAAATTTAGTTTTTTGTTTTTACTGATTAAATGATATAATTCAATAATAAAAAAATCCATCAGTTTGTGGAATTCTTCACAATTTTTCATAAGTTAATACAAAAAAAAGCATGTGCAACTCTTTTGTCCCACCATGTTTAAACAAGACTCATTAAAGAAAAGTTAAACATTTTACCCTAAAATAATTCCAGCAGAAATACATTTACCCAACCCCTTAGTAATGAGCAGGATGTGACACAAGATCAATTTTTAAGCAAAGTTTAACAAGTTGGAATTCAGGGTTTTCCTTCTCCTAGATTGGTTGCCATACCAAGTTTAGAAGTCAGTCTGCCCAACTATTTATCTATAGCTAGAGGTAGAATACCTTTCCAAAAGTTATTCCTATATAAAAAGCAAACAGCCTTGATGAGAATTTTCAATTGGGTTGCAGGGCCCATTTCCTATGATGCTAACCACAAGCACTGCTAGAATTCCAGCAGGTATTGGGTTAATAATAATTGTTACAACAACAGAATAGAATACAAATTCAAATATACTAATTAAGATACAGAAAAATATGTTGAATGACGGCTTATTTAAACAAGTTGTCTCAAGTTTTATTGTTTTTAACATTTCAAGTGATTAATTCTTTTATTGATGAAACTAAAAATTAAAATAGCTAACCAAGTTATATGAAAACCTTCCACAATTTCAGGCTATTTTAATAGGTCTTTTAATCAAACATTTTTTTTTTACATTTCCATAAAGATTTTTCAGATTAACTCTTCTTCTACAAGTCATTATTGGAATTACTAATAGTGAATTTTTAGTTTTCCATTATAAAGTTTTTCTTGTTAAAAAAAGGAAGTGAAGAAAAAAGATAGATTTTTTTTCAGTATAATCAAAAAAGTAAATTTTAATATGAAAATCCAAGTGTTGTGTTTATAGCAACTATTGAAAAATGATGCTTATTGCTACATAAGCAATCTGTGTATTTGTAATCCTTTATTTGCATTATCAACATGGATTGAAGTTTTCAAGAATATATAAATAGTGGGGGGGGTCAATTTGTCTCTAACTTGGTGTATAATTATTTGCTAAATTAAATGTATTGATAAGAAAGAAAATTATGTTGAAAGATAAATGCTTTTTTTTCATCATCAAGCTATAGACTGGGTAACAGACTAAGATCAATGGGAATATATGACTGACTGATTTTAATGGGAATATATGACTGATTTTTAATGGGAATATATGACTGATTTTTAATGGGAATATATGACTGATTTTTAATGGGAATATATGACTGACTGATTTTTAATGGAATATATGACTGACTGATTTTTAATGGAATATATGACTGACTGATTTTTAATGGAATATATGACTGACTGATTTTAATGGAATATATGACATTGATTTTAAGGCCAAGAGGTTAGGGAATCACATTCATTGTATATTTATATTTTTTTGCATAGGAGTTTCTAAAGAGTTTTTTTTTACACAGTTATATTTTAAGTATTTCTAATATAAATAAGTTGCACACACTTACATGATATCATTTATTCCTATCTGATCTATTTGACCCATAATTGGAAACCTGACAGGTACTAACACTCCAGGAGAGAGAGGACCTAGGAGTAATGGCAATGAAGGAATACTCCATACTCCCCAGAGCTCCAAGACTAGAACTTTACCATCAAATGTACTTTAGTGTCATACCCAGGACACATCTTTAGTAGGGAAAGGCAGAAGAGTCTTACTCCTCTGTATTGGATACAGTCAGTGTGGCAATATAATTTGAATATTTTTGCTTTTAAACCTGTTCTGCAAATAATAGCATTGAGCACTTTCCATATGATTTTCTTATTTCTATTTTATCTCATGATTATTACTATATATATATATATATATATATATATATATATATATATATAGATATATAAAAAGGAGTTACATCTGTTTTAGTTGTTACATTTTTATATGTTGACATAACTCAGAAAAGAGATATCATTGAACATTAAAATCACACATATACTGTTTATGATAATGAAAAATACAAAATTTAGTTTTTTGTTTTTACTGATTAAATGATATAATTCAATAATAAAAAAATCCATCAGTTTGTGGAATTCTTCACAATTTTTCATAAGTTAATACAAAAAAAAGCATGTGCAACTCTTTTGTCCCACCATGTTTAAATATCACACAGACTTTATAGGCAAAATTTGAATTTAATGCATTTTTGAAAAAGTATTGTTTTGTAATTTAGTAATAATTGTAAAAAAAATTCTTAATTTTTACTTATAAAGTTGCATTTTTAGAAAGTAAAAAATAAATAAATAAATAAAATAAAAGCATTATCAATCACCCAAAAATTAATTTTTTAATGAATACTTTTCATGTTTCTGAGAGTAGAATATATTAACTTTTAATCAGTGTAAATCAAAAACTTTACTTATAAAAAAAAGAAATAAACTATGCATAGAATAAATGAACAGTTTTCATTTGAATCAATACATGAAATTTTCCACTGTAAATAAGGAAACATTTTTGATTCTTAGCTTTTATGTTATGTTACATCTTCATTGGTTAAGAAAGAAAATAAATTAAACCAATACATTTTTTATCACTGTAACTCAACAGGCAATTAAGAATTGAATTAAAATTTTTGCCATATTTTAAAAGTCTTTAGAAAAATAGAATTATAATAATGTTTCAAACCACTCATGAGTGTTACATTTTTTAAAATGATATTTTAAATATAAATAAAAGATTCCTAAAATAAAAGAATGATGCAATAAGTGAATTCTTTATTTCTTTTATCATTAAATATTTGAGGATGAATAAAAATTTGAATTAAATCTATGCTGCTTTTTTGAAAATTATTAGGGAAAAAATGGATTTAGAATTGAGCATTAACAATAAAAATAAAAATTTATTTGAGACAAAAAAAAAAAAAAAATCATAAAAATGTTCTAAACCTGTCACCAGTATAGAGTCACATATATGTATATATTATTCCAAATGTAAATTAAAAATGAATTCAAAAGAAAGAAAAAACATTCATGAAATAAAAGAATATTTTTCATTTGAATTAATAGGTGAAATCTTCAACTACAAATAAGGACACATTTTTTATTCTAAACTTACTCCTTTCTTCCCCCTTTCTATTTCACTCACTGGTCATTCCAAAAATCCCTTTAAACTGGTTATGAACTAGGTACTTCTGCTTTTTTAAATAAGTACTATTGACTGTGTCTCCACCATCCTAACTTAAATCTACATTTTCTCTATCACCAATATAAAGTACTATTCATTTATAAATATAGCAAACTACATAATATATGCAAGCAAAATATATATGCCCTTTGAATGCAAGTATTTAAGTTTTGATGTAATGAAATATACACTGTTAAAAGAAATAATAAAACTAAATAAGCAGCCCAGTCACATGGAGTTGTAAAATACACTGACTACATCTTTACAGAGGAGTAAGACCCGTCGCCTGGATATAACACTAAACCATCTGATCATGAAGCTCTAGGGAATGTGAAATACCTCTTCATTGCCATTACTCAATAGTACCAGTTATGATCCCAACTATGGGTCAAAAAGAACTGTTTAATCATTTACTATACTGGAAACCATTTAACTGTAGCAAATAGAACAATTAGTGTTAGATAGCAATACTTGAAACCACTTAACTGTGTACTAACAAATGAACCCTGGCTTATGTAAAAATTGTTGCCGACTAATCAATAAATCATATATCTAATATGTATGTATAAACAGGATTTGGCATTGAATAATCAACAAGGATTGATATACCATGAAAACCAACCAACCAACCAACCAACCAACCAAATAGAACTGTTCAATAATTTACTACATTTGAAACCATTTAACTGTGTGCAAACAAATGAGCTTTGACTTGTTTAAAAATGTTACCTACAAACTATTCACTAAAAAATCATATATATAAGTGGTAATTGGTATTAAATAACCATCAAGTGTGGATATGCCATAAAACCAAACTGCCTAATCTAACCTCACTTGCCCCGTCAGCTGGGGCTGTAGAATATGCCAACAGCACTTCTGCTAAGTGGTAGGAGCTATTCAGTAGGACCACCAGTTGGCTGTGAGTTGTGATCTGTAATGACTGGGGATGGGATCCTGATGGGGGCAAACCCCCGGCTTTTTAGCTGGGCCGTCTGGCATTCGTGCCGGATGGGTGCTCGAAACCAAGAGCAGACTCGGGGCCGAATAGGCCCCCAGCTTCGGCTGGGCAACCTTCGGGTGGGCGAGCTGCACTTTTGTCCCCTTTGTACGGCACTAGACCAAGCGTCTAGTTTAAGCCGTTAACTGGCATACGTGCCCGGACCCACATTTGGGTTCGTGAAACTGCTTGCCTCATCAGGCTCACATTGCACTAAGTGAGCCGATGAGCAGCACAGACAAGCAGGGTTCGAGTCTCGGCTCCTTCCCGACCTTCCCCTCCCCTTTATCCCCACTTTAATCGGCCTTCGGGCTTTTGACCTTGTGTCAAGTCGTGTCTGGTGGGAGGCAGCGACAAATATTGGGATGGGATCCTGATGACTGAGCAGCCAGAGAGGTCCAATCTGATCAATTGGCTTGTCATGTCAAGGTCAAGCACTTACATGATTGCTCTGAGTGTATTTTTGAAACAAAATAAATCATAGCCAATCAACAACTGTAGATATAGATAAATAAAAAATAAGATACATCTATGAAGCAAAACCATCTACAAAATGTACATCTGAAGAAAAATTGTCTACTAATTTTTGTTTCATGCACTAACATTTTGTTTGAAAATATTTGCTTACAAATATTCACTTACAAATCAAATGACAATATTTGGCATTAAATAACTCACAAGAGTTGATGTGCCATTAAACCAAACAACCAAACCAAAACTAAATAAGAATACATATAAAAAGATTATATTAATCTTTATTTAATTAATTTCAAGATAAAATTATACATAGAATTTCTTTTAATGTTTTTATGATAAAAAATAGCATTTAATATTTAGATAATATTAAATTGAATTATTATGTTAAGATTTTTTGTAACAGATTGGGTATAATAAAAAAATAGAACAGTTTGGACACATGCTCTTCCCATCATTCCCAGCTTTCATTCGTAAATTTTCTTAATTTAAATAAATTTGACAGTAAAGAATGAAATCACAATTATTTCTTTTAAGATTTATTGATATTTCTGCTCATATTTATTAAAATAAAACCAAACAGTTAGAAACCAATAATACGAAGTAAATAGTAATTAAAATCAATTTTTTTAGATTAATATGCTGATTAGCCTGGCACTCAAACTGTAAACTACTATTGGGTTATGTATAAAAATACAATAGCAAGGTATTAATATGTAGCTGAGGCCGGCAGTATTAATTTATTGTCCTGGTCTTGTGCCAGGAGGCCAAACAATGACAAGCCTAGTGAATCTATGACCAGCAAAGTCACCTAGCTTCATACTGGGAGACTTAGCAAAGGCTAGTATAGTTCACATTGCACCTAGTGATCCATTGACCAGCAGTGCATGAGTCTCAACTCGTGTGCGACCTTCCCCTCCTCTAAATCCCCACTATAAAAAAAGACTTTGTGTCAAATCCTGCCTGGTGGAATGCACAGATAGATATCTAGCATTGGGCCACCTGGCATACATACTGGAAGGCCAAACAATGACAAGAATAGATTCACATTACACTAGACCCTCAGTCTAATGAATCTATGACCAGCAAGTTCACCTGGCTTCGTATCAGAAGACTTAGCCCTGACAAGCATTGTTCATATTGCACCTGGCCTTTGAGCCTAATGAACTTATGACCAGTAGCACATGAGCTGAAACACATGTGGGACCTCCATATCCCCATTATAAAAAAGACCTTGTGTCAAATCCTGCTAGGTGGGAGGCATGGATAAATATCAGACCAACAGTACTAATGACATAAAAAAATTTTCTTAATAATTGAGATTTGAACAAAAATAAAATCATAGAGAATGTAACATAAATAAAGGATTTGTGATGTAGTTTCAGATACAGACAGGCACATAATATATATGTGTGTGTGTGTGTGTGTGTGTGTGTGTGAGCAAGGGAGATTACATAACAGATTACAAATAGAATTAACTCAACTTAAAACTTGGATTAGATTATTCTTATATAAGGTGTGCGTTAAAGTTCCTTGCAATTTCTTTTTTGAAAATATAAAATATTCTTCTCACTAATCATTTTGTTTTTATTCAAAATGTTATGGAAGTACTTAATTCCTCAAAGTTGACTGCTTAAATTTATGAAAAGGAGAGTAACAATACTTAAGTGCACATTTCCTATAATTAATATAATGGCCATAAGGCAGATAAGGTTCAGGTTTTATTTTGTTATTAAGCTTGGTATTTATTAGGTACGTGCAAAAGTTATCCAGTACCATCCTTTCTGAAAACTAGAAACTGAATACATAATAGAAACGAATCTTGATTTTTGATAAAACTGGGGGAAACTTTAGCATATGCCTAATACTTTTAATCCCTCCTCTTAATGACATTTTTATTCTGACTAATGGCTAAACTGTTCTTAAGGGGTCAAAATGAACTTAATATTTGCAAACAAAATATCTTGAAACCTTTAAGGAGAAAATCTAGTCAGCTGAGTTGAATATTTTCTTCTATTTGTGTCATGATTTTAAGTTTATCAAAAAAGAAAGTAAAAACTTTTCTTTTTTCTCTCTCTTGGCAGATTTATTATGTTTGTTAGATTCTGAGAGAGAGAGAGAGAGAGAGAGAGAGAGAGAGAGAGGCAAAACAAATGATCATTAAATTATTGATTAAATTCTTGGGCAAAATTTGGAAAAAAAAACCAAAACCAAAAAGAAAAGCTTTGGTTTCAGATAAAACACTGACACACACACACACACACACACACACACACACACACACACACACACACACACACACACACACACAAATCATCAGATTATAAATGTTTTCAAAGATTAAAATAATCAAAGTGTTCATTTTGTACAGATCAAAAAGACAAAAGACAATTGTGACATTAAAAAACAGATTAAAGACCCAGAAAAATAAAAGGAATAAAACAAAAAAATCCTTATATACAAGTTTCCAAGTGCACCAACTACAATTTGTATCAGTGTTAACTTCATGTTCCACAGCTTTTTAAGCTCACAGGCAAGATCCAAGTATTTGTCTATCTTTCTTTCATTTTTATTTTGTGATCCTCTGGAAAATGGTAAAATCCACTAGATAAAAAGTTCTTTTCTTAGTATCATACTAAAAACAATGAAACTTCTTTATTGGATTTGTATTGGATTTGTGCATTTTTTATCAGGACACTTTCTCAAAATAGAATTCCTAATTATATTTACTGATCCCAGTTCTTTTTTTTAGATAGTTGACCTTGGTTTTAATAGTGAATATCAACACGCTCAAAAAACGGGTACAATATATTGATATATTGTTAATATTGAATATCTAGATACTTTCCAAATAAACCTTATGTAAGACTATCAAATACTTGACTAGTCAGTAAAGGTTAGAATATACTGACTGTATCTCCCCCTTTAAAAAAACCCCAGAAAACAAAGGGTGTCCTGGATATAATAAACAACATCCAGTTGTAAGGCTCTAGTACTGGAGCTCTGAAGTTCGTGAAATATAAATACTTGGATTCAAAGGGCATTACTCCAAGATCAACTCTGACCCATGTGGTAGTACCTGTTAGATTCTATCTATGGGACAATAAGACTTGTTTGAAAATGATTACTATTAGATAGGAATACTTGAAACCATTCAAATGTGTGCAAATTATTTGTATTCAGAAAAGATACTTGAAGTTATAAATGTTTACTAGGGATTATTATTAGTTACTTGAATGGATATAATTGCTTGGCCCCTACAAATGACTTTAGAAGTAAATAACCCAACAAAGGTTGACATACTATAAAACCAACCAAACATTAAATGCCCATTAATCTTCTTCAAGTTGATTCCTTTCTAAAATGTTTTCCATGATATTGTGTCTGAGAGCAAAGCAATAAAAAAATGTAAAAAAGCTGTAAATGTTCATAAAGACATAGAAATATTTATTTGAAATTGATCCCAGCTCAATGATTACTTTTTGTACATTCCATAACAAAATGCTTTAAAAATATTTCTATGATAATATTCAATAGATTTTGCATAACATGCAGATGCTATAAAAGAGGGAAACTACTGTAGAATGATACCAAGATAATCTTGCAGACTATTGTTAGTATTGAGTTTTATTTGCCCTAAGTTAGGGATCTTTTCTTGTAAAGTCTTCGGTGAATTTAAATTGTTAAAAAGATTTTGAAAACATCACCATTTTTGCTGAAAATCTGTCCTAAATAATAGAATAAAAAATGAATCAAAACTAAAACATCTTTTTAATTTGGAAGCTTTATGTTTTTATTTTAGAAAACAAAAAGCATTGTAGACATATATTTTTTAAAAGTGATGTTATTCTCTGCAGCTGGGTAGTCCTTCTAATTCTGTAGACACACAGACACACACACATATTAGTGACACTCGTTCAATGGAAACTTTTTGTAATGACTGCAATATTGGAGATTGTACATTATGAAGAAATTCTTCACTTCAAGAAGTTTCTGGATTTAATGGATAATAAATTTAGAAGAAATATACCATTTCTACTTTAGAAATCTCCCCAAAAATTCCTGCTGATCCCAGCAAAAGTCTGAATAATTCTACAATTTATCATTTAAAAGATACTTTTTTTTTTTTTTTTTTTACAGATTGAAAATTTAAAGAATCTATATAACAAGACCAAAGAGAAATTCATCTTCAAGCTACAACTGATTGCATGATAAATTACTTCCTGCTCAAAATTTTGTCAAAAATCCAAACCCAATCGATTAAAAAAAGTTATAGAAATTCAAACATTGATCTCATTCCAACAAAAAGAAAACATTTGCCAATTGTAAAATGCAGTTTAGGAAGAAACAAAAAAGATTTCTTTAGTTAATTATAATGAAATATTTAAAAAAAACCACCCATAATAGCTGATAGTTTATATAAATATATGGCAAGCATTTTCTCTGATTTCATTTTCTCTTTTAAAGAGTTGTTCTGTTTTTTTGTCTGAAGTCATTGCAAATGATTTGAGTTAGGATTGATTTTTTAAAAATTTTAATAGTTACATTAGTAACATACATTTGTTCTTAAACACAATTCATTCTATATTCCAACTGCATTATTGGATATCTATAGTTCACATGTAGACATTACATTATCTTCTCCTTTACTTTGACAGAAATTTATTGAAAATATTATGAAAACAATTTTTATAAGTGTAGTTTTTAAGAAAAGCATAGATAAAAAAGGAAAAAACCTTATTTCCCAGATTATTACAAAAGACTGGAAATACCAATTATAAACTTTTTATGCCAAACAATTTATAAGAAAAGAATGAAAGTAAACATGAAAAACATTTGAAAAGTTAAGGTTTATGATATTTCAATGATATAAATGAATATCTTCAGAACAAGATGACTGGAAATAAATAATTTCATATGAGGGTAGGCTGAAAAGTTCATATGATGGCATCGTATCTGCTGTTGATAACTTTGATTCAAGAATTGCAACACCATCGGCATAAGTATGTAGACTACAAAGAGGCTATGTTGAAAACTAAACCTCATAAATCACATTCAATGAGAGTATCTGGGTCAGCCTATGAACTTTTCAGTTTTCTTTTCTTAGTAAATGGATGAATAGTTCTTTGAACTGTGAGCCATACTCCTTTTTTTGAAGGAGTATCTTCTGAACACAGAATTGTCTCAGCAATGATATGCCTAAGTCTATGCAAAAATACAAAACAAACTGTTAAAGCTTTGTGATATGACTGGTCCTCCCAAACCAAAAGGGATGTAAGCAATCAATATATGGTAACTGTAAGAAACAAGTTTGATGTTCTATAGGAAACATCTGAAAGACATACTCTAAATGATGGATATGAAAAATTGGTTATCATCCATATAAAAGCAGTAGCTGAATGCAAACCAAAAAAACTAAGAGCCAAACATAGAGTTCCCTAGGAGTTAACAGTAAGGGAAAAATGAGAGAGCATAAAAAAAGCATTCTTACTTAATAAAAGAAATCCAACAAATGCCAATGTGCAGAAATTTAAGAAAGGCCAGAGACAATGAACACATATAAAAAAGAATAACTAGAACACATTTAAGGTCAAATCAATAAAATCTAAAATTTGGTAGAAAATAGGCAGTCATGATTAGCATGGTGAACAGCAAATGAAGAAAGCAGAAACAAAATACCTCAAGAACAAAACTAAACATTGCCAACCATGAAGAAGGACTTCAGGTGTGGAAAGAGCATTTCAAGAAACAGCTAGGACCCCCCCACCGAAAATAACTGATAAACCAACCAAAAAAAAATTGATGATAGCCAACTAGACATTAAATGAGGACAGTTTATGGAGGAAGAACTTTATGCTGTACTGTAAAGAATTAAAAGCAGAAATGTTGCAGCCCTCAATGAAATACCTCTTGAAGTATGGAAGACAAGAAAATTTAATGTTTCTTTGATTATGCAATGCTGCATATAAGCAAAACACAATAAAGAAATGGACAAAAGCGGCAGCCACCTCTTTTCCAAGAAAGGCAGTGTCAAAGATATTCAGAACTACAAATTCACAGATTCTGACAATCAAATCATCAAAGGAGTATATGCAAAAAGTCTCAAGGCAACACTTTTGTTCATAGATTTCTCCAAGAGGAAAAATGAAGCAAACACTACTAGCATATTATCTCCTCAAAGAAACTGTCCCCACAATGATGATGCTTTACAAAAACATGAGCTTAAGCTTTAAATTAAAACTGAGACATAATAGTTAAATGCATAGAGAATAGGACTAGCAAAGTCCAAACACTGACTGGGAAAAATGTATGTTCACATGAATCCACTTTTACCCAACCCTATAGATAAATGACAGAACATATTTTGCCTTTTCAATGCTGAAGAGTATTCAATAACAGGTCAAAAGGGTCATTGGTTGCAACGCTATCAAGTCTTTTGAATCTTATCCATGTTTTCTTGATATCCCTCATTCGTAATGCAACTTCCACACCAACTTCTTCCCAAAAATGAAATGTGGAACAAACTCCCCTATGAATGTTTTCTAATGGCATATGATCAAGAACTCTAAGGTCAATTATTATGGTTTGGTTTGGTTTCTTTGCTTGATGGCATATCAACCTTCATGAGTTATTTAATGCTAAAGTCATCCTTGTAGGATATCAGTGATTCTAACCCATAGTAGTGGGGTAAAGAGGTTCATATCTTTCCCAAGGATATTAATCAGAAAGTGAACATTATAGAGGGCCTGGAGTTTGAACTCACTTATTCCGAGGTTGCAGTCCAGCACTTTAGCCATTACACCATGAGGTCTACACCCTCTACCTAAGTAATTATCTTATTTCTCTTGGATGCCCAAGTCACTCCCTGTCAATAAACATCTATTGTCCGCTTTGAATTTTTTCTATTCACTTCCCCCCTATCACTATAACCCTTTACTGATTTGTAATCTTGATTTGAGTGCATTTTCAAAAGTAATGAAAAATAAAAAATTTTGTCAGAAAAAGCCTTGAATATAGAGAAAGATTACAAATGTAATAAGTTTGATCTTTATGAAGTACCCTGCACTTGTAGCCTTGTGCTAGATTAACTTTAGTATTTATTCACCCAACCTCTATGTTAAAGGCAAGATATGACAAAAGGTCAATTTTTAAGTGAAGTACAATTTGTTTGAATTCAGAGTTTTCCTTCTGATTGTCATGCTAAAGAGCCTAGTCTGCTCTATTATCTTCTATAGTTAGAGAGAGAAAAGATGTCTTTCCCAAAGACATGAAGTGTAATGGAAACAGCTTTGTCTTGGATTTGAACTTAGTTCAACATGTCCATTTTCTACAATTACACCATCTGCTTAAAAAATGACCTCAAGTTGCATCCTGCTTGTAGATAAATGATTGGGTAAATACAACCATCACACCATATGTGCAGCCTCCAGAATAATTTTAGTAAATATCTTTGACAGCACTAGAATCCTGCTTTAAAAAGATTTAGAGTTTTAGCAATTACTCAAAGTTTACATTACAATTTCAGATTACATTTTTGTACTAAGCAGAGAAGGTTATGATATTCCCTAATGTCTGCAGCTGAATTCAGCATACTATTAAGCTTTTTTATTTTTTTATAAATCTTTAGCCAAGGAAGGGGATTCTATTTAAATAATGGGAAGGAGGACACCAACTAAACATTGGCAACAAATTGTTTTCACTGAAAAATAAAAAATAAAGAAAAAAAAAGTAAAAAAAGTAAGCAGACTAAAAATTCAACAATATTAAATATATTTAAATTTAAATTACATTCATTTGATCATTTCATTCCAGGCATTATAGGAGGAATTCAATATTTTCTGGGGCTGAGAAAACAGGCGTTGGCTAAGAGAAAGATTCAGAAAAAATAGATTTGGTTTCTGTGTAAACAAGGAACGGCTTCTTGTTTGTTGATTTTGTTATTTTTTTCTTTTTTTAACAAAGTAGGAACTGAAATTATTCAACAGATAAAATGAAAGAAAATTTTTAAAAAAGGAAAAAGGAGGAAATGTTTGTAAATAAATCTTTCATGGTGCATAAGTTTTTCAAGGCAACAAAATAGAGAAAACTTAACATAAACAAAACAGGTGATAGCTTTGGGGTTAGAGCTATGAATCAAAGACCATGAAACTGGTGGTTCAAATATCAACCAAAGAAAAGCAATGACCATTTAAAACAGAGGCACATTTTCTCCTCTTTATAAGAACCTTCACCATTGAGATGAGTAAGCTTAGAAACATTTAATGAGATCTGGAAGAATCAATGTTTTGATTTCAAAATGCACAAACAAATATGTTGTCTACAAAGGCAAAGTTAAATAAATCCTGTTGGATAAAAATAAAGAATTTATATTTCATTCTCTGGTCTTCTTTAATGCTGTACAGCTGCCATTTTTGTTTTGAAATTTTGTTGTGGTAACAGAAATTAGTTTTTCTTCCATATAAACTTAATGGAAAGTCAACCAATTTAGGATTATTTCATACCTCAAAGATAGGAAATTGCATTCTTTGCACATTTATATGTGTAGCTGTTTTGTAATTTTTTTTGTACACAGTTATACAATATGAAGTATCAAATACATATCATTTGCACACAGTTGTATAGTTTCAGGTAACTAATAATAATCCTTAGTAAACAATTAGAGCTTCAAGTAACTATTTTTACTACATATAATTTACAGTTGTGTGGCATCATGTATTCCTATCAAATATAATTTTGGGACAGATTTGACCCATAGATGGGACCTCACAAGTTTTAACACTCCAGGTCGGAGTGAACCTGGGAGTAATGGTAATGAAGAGGTACTTCACATTTCTCAGAGCTCTAGAACTGAAGCCTCATCATCAGATGTATTTTAGTGTCATTCTCAGGACACAACTTTTCAGGTCTTACTCCTCTCCAGGGGATATAGTCAGCATGTTTTAAGCTCTACTGAAAGGGCAGTAAGAATGTTGATTTTAAAAGTAATGGAAACATGACATTTCTGGTGACAAAGCCAGAAAATGTTGCCTGTAATAAGTTTGGTGTTTGAAAAAAATACTTATTGTTTGAGAGAGAGAGAGAGAGAGAGAGAGAGAGAGAGAGAGAGAGAGAGAGAGAGAGAGAAAATCCATAAAGTAACTTGTGAACTAAATTTGTATGATATATTTTTCTTTGAAGTCTGACTCTGCTCTCCCTCAAATATTTGGACAATGTGTTTTTCATTAAGGAATAATTAAAAAGAAAAAAGAAAGAAAATTAAGTGGATATTTGTATCTTTGAAAGATGTTCATACTGAGACTGAGCAGACATGTTTGAAAGAGAGAAAAAAATACTTCATCAGTTGAACCAAAATCAACATACAGTGTAGATGATAACAAGCAAAATCTGTCAAAGTTTTGTAAATGGTGTTGATACAGTCCATTGAAAAACAAACACGATTTTCAGTGATTCTAAATCTGGAGAACATACCCAATGGGAGGGAAATTTTGAATTTTGGAGAGGTGAGCAAAAAAACATTCCATAGTTTATAAGTGAGTTTAACTGATTAATCTAAAAAAAAAAAAACTTTTCAGAAGTATTCAGATTTTATTTGCTTAATTCACAACTTTTGTTTTTCTACAAACTAGGCACTCATCATAACCATTCTCTTAGTATTCTTTTTGAATGTCTATATCAATGTTTGCACAGTATAAGTTGTTTTCAGTCTACCATCACTTACATTATGAAAACAACAATATTCCTTGCTTTTCCTTTCCATCTTCAACCAAGAACAATTTTTGGTAAAGGGTGGTAACAATAGACATCCACTGGGTGGGGAGAACAGAATATATCATGAGGAGGACATTTATTTCTAAAAAGTTTTCTTGATTTGTTCAATTAAAGAAAGAAAAAGCAGTTCATTTAACAAGGAAAATGTTCTAAGTGTTTTATCTATCTTGATTTGCCCTTTTTTGTAGCTGATTATTCAATATTTATAAAAGGTTTTTACTTTCAATTATTTCCTTTACTTACTTTTATTTTACTCAGTAAAAAAAACAAACAAAAAAAACAAACCAAAACTAAACAAAAAAAATGCATTAAAAGATTTTACAAGAAAGTTTGTACAAAATATGAAATTGTTGGAACAATAATTAATAGCATAATACTTTAGTCTAAAGTTGTTTCGAAAAAAAAAATCAACTTCTTCAGATATTTTTTTAATATGAGGTGATAAAAAAGTATTGAGGCTGAGGCTGAAGCAGTATTGACCAAAAATAAAAAGAACAATGAATGAAAGAAAAATAGTCCCCTTAGCATTCAACACATTCATTCAAGTAAGTTTTCAATTGGTCAAAGCAACTCTGAAATTCTTATTTTGGTATGGTGTGAAGTAACACCACTATATTTCTTTTAAAGGTATTTTAGGGTGTTGCACTTGCACAGTCTTGTGTTTCACAAAAAACTGCTAATCAAAAAGTATTGAGAATTATCAATCACCCATTTAGACAGTATTCTGCACATCAACGATTATTATTAGTTACTTAGTTGTGCACCTATTTTTATTTGAATTTTAAAATTAAAAAATTTAAAGCTTCAGGTTGGTTGGTTGGTTGGTTGGTTAGGTTTTATGACATATTGACTTTTGTGGATTATTTAATGTCAAATCCTGTTAATAAATATATATATATATATATATATATATTAAATATATATGATTTGTAAATGAATAGTTTCTGGGTAACATTATTCTTAAATGAGCCAGAGCTCATTTGTTTACGCAGTTAAATGGTTTCAAGTATTGTTATTTAACATTTGTAACTGCTTATCAAGTACTTCTATTTAATTCCATGTTATTCATTTGTTTGCACACAAATAAATGGTTTGAAGTAATAATTCTATCTAATATTATTCATTCGTTTGCACAGAGTTAAATGGTTAAAAGTATTGCAATGTAATACTAATAATCCAATTAACCATCAGTTATTTGTTTACACACAGTTTCAAGTATAGAAAATGATTAATTGACCAATAGAAGGGACTCTACTACTACTCCAGCCCCGCAAAAGTCCAGGACTGAAGCCTTATCATCAGATGTTTTAGTGTCATATCTAGGACACTCATTCTGGAGTGGGGATCTAACCTCTCTTACCTCTGCAGAGATGCAGTCAACATATTTTACAGCCCTAAATGACTGGGCTGTAAAGCTTCAGTTTTCAGATTTTTTGATTGCATCTTTTGTATTTTTTTTTAACATTAATTTTTATGAACTTCTGTGGCCCAGTTGGTGGTATTTCCGCAGGGGGTTAAGACTCCCCCCACCAATGAATGTCCTATAATAATGACACTAAAATATCTGATGGTGAAACTCCAGTGATTTGGGGAATGTGAAGTACCCCTTCATTGCTATCGCTCCCATGTCTACTCTGTTCGGAGTTGTAGTACCTGAGAGGGTCCTATCTATAGGTCAAATAGAACTGTTTGACATTTCAACAGAGTGCAAACAAATGATTTATGCTAAATTAAATTGTTTGAAATAGAACTGTTTGATCATTTAACTGCGTAAACAAATGATTATTTAATTGAATTGTTAGTGATACATTATAATACTTGGAACCATTTCATTATGCAAACAAATGAGTAATGTTGAATCAAATTATAAGTGTTCGATTGCAAAATACTTGAAACCATTTAACAGCAGAAACAATAGTGGTGATAGTACGCAAAGAAATTAGTTCTAACTCATTTAAAAATGAAATTACCTACACATTGTTCACTTACAAATCATGCATGTATATCCATCTAAATGTGTGCAAACAAATGACTGATGTTAAATTGTTACTGTTGTATAGGAATACTTAAAACCATTTAACTGTGTGCAAGAAAGAACCCAGGCTTATCTAAAAATGTTTTCTATAAAATGTGTTTACAAATCATATATGTTCAATATATATGTAAAAACAGGATTTGGCATTAAATAACCTACAATGGTTAATATGCCATAAAACCAAACCAATAACAAAAATACTTTTTGTTATTTTTCTATTGTAAGAAGTAACATACAAAAGTTTTGGGAACTTGAAAAATTGGCTGCAATTTTGTATGAGATTCCTGCATTTGTGCTGAAGAGGACTACTTTGAAGGTATTATGGTGTGTTAAACCAACCCCCACAAGAATAAACTGATCCAAGTCCATAAAGAAACCAAGCTGAAGCTAGTTAAGGACAAAGTAATTGGATATTGCCACCTGATGGGGAAGCTCTGTATTTGCATCAGATGGCTGTGTCTGATAAATCCCTTGGCCTCAGGGGCTGTCTCCCCAGACTACTGACTGCTTTGGTAGTCAGGTTTATCGCCTGGAGCCTGAGGCTCCCAGATTTTGGGGAGAACCCAATGGAGCTCAAGGCATTTTTGAAACTGGTCACACACTTGAGCTTTGGCTCATGTCCAACACCCCCACATTAAAATGGCCTTGTGCCATATCTCAACATGGTGGGATGTTGGCTAAATACACATAGTAATTGGATACTTACTGTATACTGCATTTCTTTACTTGTACATTTATTCCAAGAATAAATACTTATTATCTCATGTGTACCTTTAAAGATATTAAGATATAGCAGAAGGAGATGGTGAAAACTAAGTGTTAAGGTAAGTAATTTTTTTTCATGGTGAAATTCTCAAAACTTTTGAGTAGCATTTCATTAAATGCAACACCTTAAATTCAATTTTGCAATCAAATTACAATTACTACTATTATTTCATTATTATTACTAGCAAAAATAGGCACTCTCTGCTGGATGCAAGTATTAAATTTTAATTTAAGAAAATTGTATATAAAATTAGAAAGACTAACAAAACTAAATAAGAACACATAAAAACATTACACTTATTTCAAATTTATTTTAACCGATTTCTACATCAAATTATACATAAGATTGCTCTTTGTACATTTGAGAATAAAACAATAACTTTAGAAATCACTAACACAAAGTAATTTTTTTCATTAAAACCAGTATATAGATTATCCATGCTTTGTAAATCTTTATTTCTTAGTGATATAGAACACTCATTACAGGATTTTAAATATATTAATAACATGGGCTGTTTAGAGAAAAATCTAACTCGGCTAGAATTTAATAGACATCATTAATAAATAAGGTTGGTTGGTTGTTTTGTTTTACAGCGATCAAACCTTTTTGGGTTATTTAACACCAAATTAAATTTCAAACAATTCAGTTTAGTATAGTTTTTGTTTGCAAACAGTTAAATGTCAAAACAGTTCTATTTCAAGCAATTCAGTTTAGCATAAGTACACAGTTTAGTTCTCTTTGACCCATAGATAAGACCCTTTAGGGTGCTACCACTCTGGACCAGAGTGAACCTGGGAGCAATGGCAATGAAGGGGTACTCTGCATTCCCCAGAGTTCCAGCATTACTGGAACCTCACCATCAGATTTGTTTAGTATCATATCCAGGAAACTTGTTGGGGGAGTCTTACCCCCCTTACCAGTCAGTGTATTCTACAGCCCCAGCTGACTGGGCAAATTAATAAATAAGATGCTAATTAAGATTAAATAATGATTATTTAATAATCATAGTGACTATAAACATATATAAGTAAAGTAATTGTGATATCAGTGGTGATGTAATTATGGTTGCAGATAGATACATAATCTCCATCATAATAAGATTCATAACCAGGATTTTTTTCTCATAAAATTCACCAAAATCTCATGATGATGTGCCATTTTTTTGCTTAGTTATTGAAATATATGAACTAAAATCAGATTAATAGAAAATAGATAAGCAGTATCATTTTTATTTTTAAATCAGAATGTTTTGAGTTGAACTAATCTTTAGTCTTCAAAGTATATTGTGAGAATTTGGAACAACAACCACGAAAAAAGCATCTGATACAATAGGAGCTTACTATGCTAAATTGCAAAGCCTATAGAATCTTTACTTACAAAGCTGCTGATAATCATAGCATCAGATGAATATTGAGGTTTCATCTGAAGCTACTTAAAGCAATTAAAAGCCTCAAGAAGGGCTAAAAGGATTGTGCTTAAAGACTGAAGAGACAGGTTAAAAAGTATTTTAGGAAAAACTTTTTTTTATTCTTGTGGAAAACTTTTTAAGTATTCTAGTTCAGGAGTATATTTCCTAGAAGATAAAAAAAAAGATCAAAGATCTTTTGATCCATTTTTTTCTTCTTCCTTCTTTAAATGAAAATCAAAAAAGAAAGAAAGAAGAAAAAAATAAAAAAGATTTGCTTTTAGCTTTCTCTGAAAGAATTCCATCAGATTTTTTTAGAGCAGCAGCACATACAAAGAAACTGTCAGTTGCAGTTGAGGGGAAAAGCCGAAGAAGTAAAGTTCTACAGTCATTAAACTTTGTTGAATTGGAGCCTCAAGAAATTGGCCATCTTTGCATAGTGACATCAGTTTATTTACTTTGAGACTGGAAAAGTTATTGCAAATTATTTAGGATGGTTGATCCAACAAGTGAATTGAAAGGGATTATTTTTATTTCAAGAAAAACTTGTGTCAAAATTAATCAATATCCCAGGAGAATCTGATTTGTAATAGTTATCACACAAAACAAAGGAAAGAAAAGAAAAAAAAAAAAGAAATATAAATTTTCCTTTCATGAAATTTTCTGTGCAACTTGGTGAAAGAATCAAAGTAATCCCTGGTGACCAGTTTTAACTTCCCAGCCAACTTGAATATCTGGAAACTAATTTGGTAATTTATTTTATCAAAGATATGAGATAAATCAAGAAGATTATTTTGGTATTTCCTACATTGAGTTCAATGATTTTTTTTTTTAATTTGGTTTAGTCACAGTGGTAAATAAAGTAAGAAGCTATAGTGATTCTCTTTATAAGAACAGATAAGTAATGCTTCAAAATGAAGTGTACGTCTGTATTGAAGTTACTGTTTTATATGTGGTTTTAAATTTTGAGGTAATCACCCAATTAAATGAAATAAAATGCTATAGTGGTTCCATCTATTACTTATATACTAACTTTTAACATATATATATTTTAACTTAGAAAGCCTTAGTACTAAGCCTGGAGTTAGCATCGGGCCTGGCTTGAAGCTAGAAGTAAGCATCTGTCCTTGGCACTAAGCCTGAAGTTAGCATTGGGCCTTGGTTCTAAGCCTGAAGATAGCATTGGGCCTAAGCACTAAAATTTGTGAAAACATAGGACTTTGGCTCTAAGCGTGAGTTAACATTAGACCTTGGCACTAAGCTTGGAGTTAGCATCAGGCCTTGGCACTAAGCCTGGAATTAGCAATGGGGCTTGACACTAAGTGTAGAGGTAGCATCAGGCCTTGGCTCTAAGCCTAGAAGTAGCAGCGGGCCTTGGTATTAAGCATGGAGTTCACATAACCTTGGCACTAAAACTGGAGTTAGCATTGGGCCTTCAAACTAAAATTTGTGTAAACATTGAGCTTTGACACTAACACTTAAGAAAACAAAGGCTTTTGAACTAATCCTTGATTAA
Source organism: Sepioteuthis lessoniana (assembly GCA_963585895.1). NCBI lineage: Eukaryota > Metazoa > Mollusca > Cephalopoda > Myopsida > Loliginidae > Sepioteuthis > Sepioteuthis lessoniana. The sequence goes on along the minus strand of CAUZXS010003017.1, from coordinate 2,799 downwards.
GTATTGCTATGCACATTTAAAAAAATGAAATGTGAGAAGAAAAAAATTTCAAAATTAGAAAATGCTATAATAAAAAAATGCTATAAAGCACTCTTTTATGGTGTTTGTATAGAAGAGAAGATATAACATTAAAGAAACATTTTTTTTCTTTTTCTCTATAACAGTTGATACAAAAGCAAATAAAGCCTTGAACAAGTGGATTAAAATAATCTGTAAGACAAAAAATGATGAATGATGAACTAAAAGGAAAAGATTGCAAAGTCTAATTTTGCCAGAGGTAAGATTTGTGCACTGTTAAATGGGAATGGAGGGAGCAGTGGAGGGAATTCCTTACATTTTTCTTTTTGTTATTGTTCCTTCATTATATAAAGCAAATATTCTAAAAGAGAGCAGAGAAGAATTACAACAAGGAGGGTATATCAGAAAACCTAATTACACTGAATAACGATTTAGAAATGAAACAATTTCCAATGTAAAAAATATATGAATTTATATTCTGAAAAATTGTAAATGAATAGGAAATGACAAAAAATCTAAAAAAATGGTAGAGATTTCCTTCTACAAATCTTGAAATCTACTGGGAAAAAATAATATTGAAAAGTTAGAAAAATAAAGAAAAATAACTGTAAGATATATATATATATATATATATACAAAACAGGAACATATCACCAATTATCAGCTAGGATATACTAAAACTAGCACCCACCTACAGTAAGACATAAAAAAATGCCTTCTTTGCCTCCAGCAAAAATTAGCAATTATCACCTATACATCAAAAACATATGGGTAAAAAAAACACAAGAAATTCTATCCAAACACAGACGTGAGAACAAACATCTACTCACACATTTTGATCCATACACATAATCTATCAATCTATACTATTCAACCACCACTACGAACCCCACCAAAACAAATGACACCACAAGACACACGACACATCACAAGTACCACATTCCTCCATCAAACAACATACCAGATGCATTGTATGAACCACTCAATCAAATACTTATATCCAACTTCATGCATTCAACAACCAGTTGACTTGTGTTAGACTTGTTTTCATGAGTATTAAAAATAGATCATCAAAAAGCATAATTACATACACCTCATGAATACACCATCATATGTTAAAAAAATGTAAATGTAACATAAAATTACCACAAAATAGGTAGTTAAAAATATTATTATAACACAACACAATTCACTACCTATTAGGCTTATATATATAAATATATGTATTTACATATATATAAATATTTAAACAATATATATACTTACACTCACACACATTTCATATACGTATATATATATATATATATATATACGTATATGAAATGTGTGTGAGTGTAAGTATATATATTGTATAAATATTTATATATATGTAAATACATATATTTATATGTATAAGCCTAATAGGTAGTGAATTGTGTTGGGTTATATAATATTTTTAACTAAAAAAAAATGGGAGTAGATCCGATAATGAAATGGGAAGTAATAAAGAAATGCCGCAAATATAGGGCAGGTAATAGACCTGTAATCTTTGTATGGAGGAAAAATTGATAATAGCAGATTGTAAAAGTAAGAATATGCTAACAAAAGATCGGAGGTGTTGAATAGTTGTAAACACAAAAGAGCGTGGTTACTATATAATAGGAAATGTTATAGGTTTTTTTTTTTTTTTTTTTTTTTTTAAATGCAAATTTTAGGATAGGTGGAGGTTTTTGGTGATAAAGGCAATTTCTCCTTAGAATGGTTTAGGCGAAACTTCCTGATGATCCGTTAAGGTGAAACTTAGTAGAAGATTTTCGACTAGCGATTTAAGTTAATTCTATTATTGGCTCCATTGGTTAATGTTGAGCACTTTAGTAATTATAGCATTGCAGTATTCGCGGAGGGTTTTTTGGTTTTCTTTTGGCCACTGACTTAGTACCCCTTGATTTTTTTCAAGGAGTAGGACGAGGTTGGTCTTTTCTTTCTTTTTTACCCAAAAAACTTTTTCTTTTTCCTCTGGACCGTGATTCGAGATATTTTTTTCTCTCTGTTCCTGGCCAGGGGTTTTTTGTTTTTTTTCTGGTACCGTGAATACTGGTAGATAATTGATTAGTAATATATTAATATATTTATATATAATATACTCACACTACATTAATATATATATAATATATAATATACATTATATTGATATACTTGATATATGTACATACATATACATAACATAGAACTGCATATTCACTATATATACTTACAAACTACTATACATATTATATATAGTACATATATATATATATATTATAAAAACACATATTAACATATATATATATATATATAATACAAAATACTGATATTATATATATTATATATATATATATATATATATATATATATATATATATATATACAAACATACATATGCATATATATATATATATATATACACGTATGCATATATTCTATGGATATATATACACACACACACACACACACACACACACATATATATATATATATCACACATACATATATAAATATACATATATATATATATATATATATATTATATATATATACACACATATATAAATATATATAAACACATACACATATGTAAATACATATATATATATACATATATACATATATATAAATACATATATGTATATTTAGCAGCATTTCTTCGCTAATGAAAATTTCATAATAGAAATTTTATGCCTACATATTTTCTTCTGGATGCGTTCGAATTCCCGTATTACTTTTATCGTTTCGGGGGAATTAATTCAGGTATTCACCACGAAT
>CAUZXS010003016.1:75000-104858 GCA_963585895.1 Sepioteuthis lessoniana | reverse complement strand
ATATATATATATATATGTATATATATATATATATATAGTGTGTGTGTGTGTGTGTGTGTGTGTGTGTGTGTGTGTGTGTGTGTGTGTGTGTGTGTTGGCTAATAATATTGAGAGTTTAAATTAGTAAGGCTACGTAAGATGAATGGAATAAAAATACTAAACAGTTTTTTGACGTTCTTTTCACGGAATTTTTTAAACGGCTTTTGTTCTTTTTTGTTAATATTTCCAGCAATTTTGAAGGAACAGAAAACTTATAATATGTCTTTTCCAGATATTTATGCGCACTATATTTGTTGCATTTATTGTAATTGCCGTATATGTTTGAGAGTGTGAGTGTTTGTGCACAAGGATCTATAGGTGAGCATAGAAATATCTTATTTACTTCATTTCCTAAAAAATGCATCATATAATTTCTTATATATCCCTTTTTTGTTTACGCAAACAATTCCGTGGAAAATATTATATATATATATATATATATATGTTGCTTCTATGAATGCTTTATGTACACTCACTATAATATTCCACAATTCAGTGTCTTCAATTTATTGGACGCCTTGAATCAATCACGATTTTCGTGCTACAAGCATTTTTGCGGTTGTTTATGATATCATCTCTCAAATTCATATTGCACATATTGTAAACTCTAAAATATTACCTCACACGTTAAATATCTAAATGGCATGCAAGTTATAATACACACACACACACACACACACACACACACACCGATATATATATATATATATATATATATATATATATATATATAATTCAGACCAGTTAAACCGGAGTCGGGAATAATTTCGCCAGGACAAAAAATCATTCAACTATGAACATTTAGATTTTCCTGGTAAAGAGCTGTGACCGTTTTTTTTTGTTTTTCTTAAATATATATATATATATATGTGTGTGTGTAGCACTATGGGGGTAGGCCGCCAAAGCAGACGAGTCTGTTTTGGCGCGAAACCAGACAAAGGATTCTTGGACCTGAAATCTCGCCGTACCCGGAAGTGGTACGAGGAGGCGAATGAGAGTTGACGACGCGACCTAGAGAGAGGCAGTTGGTGGCTGGACCCAGGAGAGAGAGTTGGTAGTTGGACAGGAGAGAGGAGAGTTGGTGGCTGGACAGGAGAAAGGGCAGTTGCGGCTGGACAGGAGAGAGGCGAACAGCAGAAGTTGGCGTGGAAGAACGGAGGGGCAGTCAACACCAGACACCGAGCAGAGAGGCGAGGAGACAAGATAGGGTCCAGTGAAGAAGAGTCTCAAGATGTCTGATTCCAGTAGCATTGTGGAATTTTCGCTAGTAACCCACGCTAGCGTTAGTCCATATCTGCTACCAGGAATGCACATGCATGTAGTGTTGCAATACCTTCCTCTGCTCTTGGTTAACCCCAAGTTTGTTCGTGTTTGTTCGTCTGTTTGTTTTCTCCTGTCTCCCTCGATCGTATTCTTGTGTGGTGACAAGAAATGTGCGTTACCCCCTCAGCCACTAGTTGATCACCGGCCGGCTAAGAAGTGAAATGGTTAGAAGACTGAGATAATGTAGTGGGGGGTGAGGGGGTAACGTTTTACATATATATATAGACCGGGTTTTCCTCTGCGTCCTATTCTTTCTATGTGTCATTATGCCCAGCATTCTTTGGCTAAAAGGTTGGTTGAAGTCCTTAATTCTGTTTTAGAATTTTATTCCGGGTGTTGTGTGAAGGACTCTTTTACATGTTCCTCCATCATCCCTCGTCTTCCCGTATGTAATGAGTCCCAATTTCTGGTCTCCTTTGATGCTGTCTCATTATTCACGAACATTCTTTTGGATGAGACAATATCTATATGCACTGATTTTTTGTATCGTGGTCCATCTACTATTGCCCTTCTCTTTCCTGAGGAAGTTTTTATTGAATTGATGGGTATTGCCACAAACTAAGTGTCTTTTAGTTTCAATGAGATCATGTACAGTCAGATTGAGGGCGTTAGTATGGATTCCCCTTTTGGTCCCATTCTGGCTAATAGTTTTGTTAGGTTCCAAGAAAGACATTTGTTTGAAAGGTTTTTTAAGCCCTTCATTTACTTACGTTACGTGAATGAGACTTTTATTTCCTTTAGATCACCTAACGATGCATTATTATTCTTCAATAAATTGAATGAATTAAACTCTTCTTTAACATTTACAATGGAAGAAGAAAATAATAATAAACTACCATTTTTAGATGTGTTAGTTGAAAGATGTGATTCCTCTTTCCTCACATTGGAAAACTAAATTTACTGGGCTATATCTAAGTTGGCATTCTTTTACCATAGATCTAAGAAAATTAATTCAATCAGATGTCTTTCCTATAGAACTTTAAATATCTGCAGGGATTGCAAGATTGAAGATGGACTCAAGGTAATCAAGGATATATTTGTTAAAAACGGGTATCTTGAGGAGGTCATCGATGATAATATCAAGTTTATTGTGACTAAGTTCAAAAATAAGAACATAACCTTCGGTCCTCCGAAATGTCCTGTTTACTTTAGACTTCCTTAGGTTGGCTCTGCTAGCCAGTCCTTTGCTGAGAGGATTGCCTCTTCTGTGTATCGCAGTTATCATGCCGTTAATTTAAGACCATAATTCACAACGAGTACGGCCTTTAATTCTACACACAAGGACAAGTTGCCTATCATTAAACAAAGTATGTTAATATATAAATTTGTATCTCGATGTAGTTCGACATATATAGGCAGGACTTGTCAACGTCTCGAAGGGAGAATTAGAGAGCATGTACCCAGGGTTATTTTAACAAAAGGCTGACAAATATCCTGGCATTCCCAGGCAATGGATTCGGCTATTGGTAAGCATTTGCTTATAGTTGCAGGATTAGCTATGAAGTTGATTGTTTTTCTGTTCTGCATAGGGCCAGAGACAAAATTCATCTTAACGTCTCAGAGGCGATTTATATCGCTATAAATCGCCCCCCTCTATGCAGACAGTCAAGCAGTCATATTTTGAATATTTGGGAGAAGTGTTGGAGACTGGGGTAACTTGAATATTTTTTTCTTTTTTTCACCCTGTCCCTTCAAAACAATTATTTAATTTACACCCCGTTTTTAATTAATTTTCCGGTGACTAAACTTGACAAGAGGATTTATTGTTTTAAAATAGTTTCCCCTTTTACCAATGATTTCTTTATTCATTTTTTTATATAAATTTTCAAGTACAAAAAACACAATATATATATGTGTGTGTGTGTGTGTGTATGTGTGAGTATAAATATATTTTGTTAATGAAAAAACTACATCTCTCTTATGATGTTGACATTTTCCTATATTACTGCGTGACAATTTCAAACATGATATCATCTTATATATATATATATATATGTGTGTGTGCGTGTGTGTGTTTGTGTGTGTGTGTGTGTGTGTGTGTGTTTGTGCGTCTGTTTTTGGATGTGTGTGTGTGTGTGTGCGTGTGTGTGTGTGTGTGTGTGTGTCTGTGTTGATCAATGTATTTGGATGTGTGTGTTCGAGCGCGGGCGCCTATGCGTGTGTTTATTAACATCCTTAGGTATCTCGTCACCAAATTAACTACTTCTATAGGTTTGTATTTATCTATCTGTGTATCTATCATCTTTTCCTTTTTCAGAATTGCATATTGAATTTTGAAGGATGTAAAATTAGATGAATATATAAATGCAAGCAAGAATGATCCATATATATATATATATATATATATATATCGCTACTGAGCTATTTTTTGCTTAAATGTTCAGAATGAAGGAGATAAAAGCGAATAAAAATGGAAAGAAATATTTTTATGTACTTGGTGTCCTGTTTCGTACAATGGTTTTCAAGTTATACTAGCATTCCACAATTTGTAATTTTGAGGGTTACAGAATCTCCTATGAACCCAGCTTTGTGCCAAAATTAATTAAACCTAAAAAATAACACTGATTTACAAAAATAAATTTTTGGTCTGACGCAAGAATGGGAATAGTTGTTTTTTTGTTAATTTGGGTGTGCTGAATTCAAATTTATAAATAGTTTTGCTCTATCAACTCTAGTTTTCTGGCTTTTAAATAGTCTCATTTTACTATTAACAGAGAATATATGTGCGTATTTCAAGAGTTGCAGCAGCTTATAACCGATAAAACAGGATAGATGAAGAACACTGATTGAATCAATATACTTTGATGACACAATTACACAATTCATATATCACAGATAGTCAAACGTGTGTTTTCTTAGAAGATCTGGTGTATTTTGCCTCCGGGATGTCACGCAAGAGCATCCAGCAGAAGTCTCCCATCATGCCGGGGTTCCATTTGCCTTGATAATTGCCCTCCATCTTCGTAATGTCTTGGTGGAATCTTTCTCCAAGCTCATCACTCACTGTTCCAAGGTTTGGCGGGAAGAAGTTGAGGTGGGAATGGAGAAAATTAATCTTGAGTGACATTCGGCACCCCATATCCTCGTAAGACTTTAGCAACTTCTCAATAAAGCCTGGGTAATCTGGTACGCGTGTGTTACCAAGGGAGCCACTACATACTGACTTGAATGCTTCCCATGCTCTCAGTTCCTTTAAGTTAAGAAGATCCTCAAAATCAGTATCCTTCAGCGCTTCTCAGATCTGAGGTCTGACAAAGATGGCCTCTTTGAGCTTAGCAGCACTAAGTCCTGTGAACACAGGAGACAAGTGTTGGAAGGCAGCACCTTTTTTGTGCAACACCTTCACGAAATTCTTCATCAAACCAAGCTTTATGTGGAGAGGAGGAAGAAGCACCTTATTCATGTCCACCTGATGATTCTTTTTGAGGCTGTGTTCGCCAGGAATAAAAGTGCTTGTAATGCTGGGATACTGCTCGACTAGGCAGAGAAAACAACAGTACTTTGTGAAGCTCGCTTGCATACCTAAAAGAAGACCAATGACCTTATTTGTTCCGATTCCTGAAACTGGTGATCCTTACATCTTCCTGGACGAGGTTCCACTATTTAAGCCGAGAATCCAAGAGCTCTGACTGCTGTTTTGACAGATACAAATAACGAGCAAGATCATTCAGACCTTCTTGCGTGATCCAGTGTGGCTCATTTCCACTTGTTCTTGAATATGTAGACTCAATATCTTCCAAAGATATTGACTCAGCAAAATCATCCCTTGAAGGCGTTTCTTCATCTAATGAGGAAAAAGATCCTTATTTACAGTAGGTGTGAGTAGAGGAAGATCATCTGAATGGGGAACGGGTATCATTGTAGATCGAAGGTTGGGATATTTGATCTTTTTCCTAGAAGATGCATTGAAACCAGTTATATTAGTTAAACAAAAATAATAATCATCTGCGTGGTTTCGCAGCTCTCTCCAAACCATTGGGACTGCAAAGTTGAAAGCTGCTTTCTTGCCATTAAATCATGCAGTTAGTCCATTGTAGCAGGGTTTACAACAGATGTGTGGAGCCCAAGACTTGTTCTGGTCCCCGATTTTACCGTAAAAATAGTGAACGTAGGGGGTTCTGAGGAAGGAAGTGATGGTTCGACGCTGTGCAACTGTTGTGAAGTCCCCACACACGTAGCAGAAATAATTGGCCTTGTTGAGGCATCCTCGATATTTTGACGATATTAAAGCCATTGGAGAATCTGAAAATATAACAAAGTAAAACTAAATGTGCATTTGAAAATGTAATACTAATATTTAGTAACCCAAAATATGTGTAACATGATAGTTGAGGGACACCAACCTCCTGCGCCGCCTGCGAGACAACCTCTTCCAATGTCTGCCAGAGTGTGGATTGAGACTATATATATATATATATATATATATATAATGTAATGCTATCACTTACATATAGTGCATCTTAACTAAAAAATAAGCAATAAGTCTCACAATATTAGAATTAACCCTGGATTCATATACGCCTTTATGTACCGTATATGCACAAAATGCCCACTATGCATATCTAAAAAACTAGAGGTGTTGAATAAAAACGCATTTCAAATTTGAATTCAGCACCCTCACATTAGGTAAAAACGGGTATTTTTGTGCTCGCCTCAATTTCTTTGTAAACCAGTGTAATTATTTATCAGCTTGAAAATATTTCTACCATCGACAATAATGATTTTCGAACGCAAACTCTGGATATTTTTCTTATTTCTAATTTATAACGTTTAAAGAAAAAGAAAAAAATCGTTTTGTGAGTTGACGGCTTACTTATTTCCTGGCACTAAGAAAATGCATCTCGTAATTGAAAAAATTAGACTCCAAAGATGTTAGTTCTGTTGTACATGGAAAGGGAACACCTCCTACCAACCTAATAACTATTTTCTCTGGGGTTGGAAAGCTGATTGAGTTTTCCTGGATGAAATATGACAGGTTTTCTGTTACCATAACCAGCAAATTTCTGGTTTAATGCATCATTGACATGTACGAGTTGACGACAATAAAGATCTGCCATGATATTTTCACCAGAATACAGTGATTCATCGAGGACGACACCTGTCATGTTTTACTTGATGTATAGCGAAGTATTCTCTTGGGAATTTTCGAGTTTCTGTAGCTAGATTGATTCAGCCAAGAGTGAAACCTACTGCTTATTGTTTTTTTTTCTTTTTTTTTTTTGGCTTCTTATAATAAAGTATTAATTTCGATGTGATGAAAATAAGAAAAAAAAACTGAACGAGAAAGGAAAAAAATAGCATCGATTTCGCTAGTCTATGTTCCCTAAGAAATCAGTTCCAATTTTCATTTTACTGAGTCTACAAGTCTTTTAAAACGCTGTATATATCCCCTGAAACGGGAAAAAAAGGAATCCCTCTTAATAGGAATGCCCACTGTATAACAATAAACTGCTGCTGATGGTCAGGATCCAGCGTTTGTGAGCTCTGTAAACTACTTTTGTATTGCTATTACTCTAAGGTCAAGTATTTACTGGAACAATAGTAGCTCTTGGAGTTCAAATTTAGGTTAAATATATATGTCAAAAAATTATTCGAATGCGATCGTAACATGTGCAAAAAAAATAACTCTTAAGAAACCGTTACTCAAAACATGTGAAATATGAACGTACAATGAATACAATCCTGTAATATCAAGGCATAAAATAATATTGAAAAGATTGATCTGCTATTAAAATCAATCAACCATCATCAATCAAATAATCAATTTTTATTTTTTGATTTCTTATCAGAATAAGTTTTTTTCCTTTTTTAAGTCTTGCGCAATGGCTTCGACAGGGGAAATAACTCATATAGTTTCCATTGTTTGTGAGGGTTCGGCACACCCTTTAATGTGCAAGAATACCCATTTCAACTGATAGAAAATGAAACGCCAAAACCAGAATGATACTTGCTATTTGACAGTATGTGCATTTTAGTAGTCGTCGATATTCAAAAGACTTCAGTCAATTTTCTGACTCAAATCCGTGTGTCATTTATTTATATTTGCAAGACTACAAGCCTACATCAAAACCCAAAGAAGATATAAAGAGTATTGGTATTGTGTTGGCGTGCTGATGATAAATACCTTGTATTGGTAATGATATAGCTATTGATCTGAAAATGGCCATGTTACAAGTAAATTTAGTCGTATGCAAAGAAGTCTTAGAGTCAGGGTTTCGGAATATTGCAGCTGATATTCCCAGAAACTAAAACGAAACAGTCTGGCTGTGGATGACAATATATATGCTTCTCACCGTGGGTTGAAAAGCGTAAATGCAAAGCTCTTGTGTACTCCGGTGCCGATAAGCGTATATATAAAAATTATATTCGTAAAAATTACATCGCTTTCGCTGCATGCGACTATAGCTATGAGGTAAGATATCCGACTAATGTAAATTCAACTGGGTTTCAATTCAGCTACACTGAAGTGTTGTGATACAACGAAACAGTTAGTCTCGGGATGAATATATATATATATATGTATGTATGTGAGAGATAAACAATTAGTTGTTGAATACTGATTGGAAATGAAATATTAGATTGATGTGAGTAATAGAAGAGTATTGAATTGAAAGAAAAATTAAATTAAAAATGTGTTTTGTAAGGACGTTCGAAATATACATTACAAATTTCAACAAAAGTTAGCGCAACAGAGACTATATACATATGTATGTATATACATATATATATATATATATATTCTTTCCAATGGTGTTCGCGGCTGAGTGACGACCCGTTAAATTTTTTTTCGTCCAAGCTGATGCCACCATAGTGTTTGTTTTCACAGAGCAAGGATTAGGTATGTCACCCTATCCACCACGAACGGGAAGATCGTGACAATATATATATATATATATATATATATATATATGTGCGTGTGTGTGTGTGCGTGTGTGTGTGTGTGTGTGTGTGTGTGTGTAACAATTGTAACTGTCTTTATTAAAAGAGTGGAATACTCCAAACCACGTGCACAATGGTATCGGAGCTTTAAGTAATCACTGACAATTCTTATTATTTCAATGCTTTGAAAATTTTTCACACTAGCGTTAACTGATGTTTTTTCACCGGAGTTGAGTCATAGCAAGTTTTCTAAAATCAGTGGGTCTCTTCTCAGTATTCCGGCTAATGTTCATAATGCTGTTGTCTGGATGGTCTTAACTTCTCCTCTTATTCCCGAGTATTCCAGTCCCATAGCCAGTCTTTTGGCGATCGTTCTAAGTGCACTAATTACAACTGCTGTCACTGTCACATTCATGTTCCATAGTTGATTTGGTTCTCTAGCGCGGTCAAGGTATTTATCTCTTTTTGATTTTCTTTAGTTTTGCTTTATGGCGTGCGGAACGTCCAAGTCCACTATTCAGTAGGTTATCTTTTTTTCTTGTGGTTGTTGTTGACTCTCACTGGTCGTCTGGCTGGGATAAGGTGATCTGTTTGTATGTCAAAGTCCCAGACCACTTTGTCCATCTTTTTCTCCATACTTGATCGTATGGTAAATTTTTTTTTTGGCACAATACCCGATGGATCACCTTAATCACCAATTCATGTCTAGTCTAATATTTTTTTATGCTGATTTGTTTCATTCACTTATCATGTGATTGATCGTTTTTTGTCTACCACCTACGTAAGTTATCTTGTTCCGTCAACACAGTCCTTACTACTTTTACTTTTACGTAGTTGGTTCTTCATTATTATTATTATAATCATTATTAATAATATTATTTGGGTCTAAGTTCATATAGCGAAACGCCACATCTTCAGACATCTATCTATCTATCTATCTATCTATCTATCTATCTGTGTGTGTGTGTGTGTGTGTGTGTGTGTGTGTGTGTGTGTGTGTGTGTCTATAATTTTCTTCATGTTTTATATAAGTAAATTTTTCATGTATGAAGAAACGCATGAATTTACATATATGTGCGTGTGTGTATGCATAAATATATGACCGAAACAAAATTATACACACTATATATATATATATATATATATATATATATATATATACAAAAACTGCGGAATAAATAGCTATTTTGCTGCCAATAAAGTCTTCATCAGATGATGACCCTGGGTTCAAGCATGGTTTCGGGGCCGAAGTATCATTACCACTAACCCAGGGCGTTCCAGCAGTATCTCATAATACTACCAGACTTTATTGGATGGTGTTTACTCTGTACGAATGCCATATCAACTCAGATACAGATACATTTACAGTCTTGTTTTGTATTTTTTTTTTATATATTCCCGCTTGGCTGAAAGACATATTCAACAAAAAAGAAGAAAGAAATGAAATAAATTTAAATATCTAATAGAAAATAGAAAAAGAAACCTTACATGGTATAATGCTTGCTAAAAATGTTCGAGATCATAATATTATATTCACATACAGAAAAGTATTATCATATTTACCCAACCCCTCCGCTCCGGCAAGATATGACACAAGGTCAATTTTTTTAAACGGAGTTTAACAGGTTCGAATTCAGAGTTTTCCTTCTCCTAGACTAGTTGCCTCACCAAGGCTGAAGAACATAGTCTGCCCTACTATTTACCCATAGTTAGAGGGAGAATAATTGGATTCATACCTTTCCCAAGGGTATTAGTGCTATGTGAAATGCAATCAGTCCAGGATTTGAACTCGTGTCGCCGTGTCCAATTCCTGCGACGATAACCATTACACTACGTCTATAATACAGAAAAGTATTATTGTGCAGCGAACAAAGTTTATATTAAATGATATATTTGGCGTTAGGCAAGGTTTACCATTAACCCACTAGACCCCATATCCCTGTTGGTGCTTAAAATAAGCTATCACTTAAAGAAGAGCGAGACCAGCACAAAAAGGGTTTAATTGGTTATAACAATAAATAGGATCTGGTGGTGAGACCCCATTTCTGGAGTGTTGATTACTTATTTATTATTATTACTGCCAGGTTCACTCTGACTTCAAGTGGCAGTAGCTGTTAGCGACCCATTCTATGGATCAAATAGATTTCATGGAAAATCAAGTTGGTTTGCAATTCGTAAAACCATATATTTATATGCAAACAAATAATTTTTAACAAATTAGATTATTTATGCTTAATAGGAATGGTTTTGTTAGGTTTGGTTTCTTTGTTTAATGGCATATCAACCTTTGTAGGTTATTTAATGCCAAAGCCATACTCCAAGAAGAACAGTAGTGGTACTATTTAACCCATAGCTGGGAGGATAAGGGGGTTTATACCTTTCCCAAGGGTATTTGACCGAAAGTGAACGTAATAGTGCGACTGGGGTACGAACTCGCGTACTACGATTCCGCAGCCTATCGCTTTAACCATTACACCAAGAATACACCCCCTTAATAGGAATAATTGAAACTATAAAACTGTGTTGATTAATGATTACTACTAATAAAGACTAATTACTTAAAACTCTCTTGTAATGTATGAATTATTTTAATCAGAATATCATACTAGATACCGTACAACTGTATGCAAATAGCTAAACATGACCAAAAGAAAGGGTACAATTTAAAATAAAGTAAAACAGTTAAAATATACTTATGATTTAAAAAAAGTTAAGAAAATAATCAAAATAAAAAAAAGAATAAGGAGTTTGCTGTTAAATATATTAATCAAACTAAGCAGAATTGTTAAAATAACCGGAACGAAGAGACTACAATATTGAGTATTAAACCTCGGATATCTTACTTATTGTCACGAAAGGGTCAAAACGGAGAGAGAGAGAGAGAGAGGAGGTGGGGCTGCTATGATTTCCGCCATATCTACTTAACCCGCGTTGTGATTAAATTTTCACAGCCCTACTTTGTACTTCTTTGACAAAGTTGATCAGCGTCACTTCTCAACGCAAGGTCTCTGGCCCACAGGGCCATGTCCAAAGGGACTTCTGCTCTGAAGGCCTGTTTCTCCTGACTGACCCCCTGTGCTGAGGAGGCTGAAATTGTGTGCCTATATAATATTCATAACGCCAGCGTATCCTCCTTCTGGTTCCCAATTCATATGATTTTTCCGCTGTTACTTTGTTTACACAGTTGGAATATCCGGTTTAGAAATACCCAATTAACAAGCTGTCAAAGGTCAACACATCAATTTCCTCCTTAACCTATTTTTCAAAATGCTTAACTGTGGAGATTTTCTTCGCTTCCTTCTCAATTTATCTCTATACTCACATCTTACTAAAAATACATAAGAAACAAGAACAGCACAATAGAACAAGCATAATACAACCTAGAGGCGAACTTTTCATTATGTAACTCTTGCCCGTTCCATTTACTGTCTACATTGCTTCAATAGCATTTATTCTTGTGGTTGGCAATCCCGACATGCATACATAAAATAAAATACGAACACTTATCTCGTTTTATCAGCAATTTCATGAGGAAACTAAAAACATCACAGGACTAAAATCTTGATCCCAAATTCCTGGACACAAACCCCTTGACACAATTCCTTCCAGCAATAGATTTCACCTTGATTACTTATGACTACGCAGCAGTCGTTTCGTTCAACAGGTTTCTATTAGGAGTAACAGGAGAATTACACAAAAATTAAAAGAAAACATTACATTCTAGGACCAATACAATACATCGGAATGGTATCATAAATTCACATGCATGCAGCCAACAAACAAAACATACGGAACCCTAAATTTCAATCAGAAATGTGTTACTCTTTTCCGATTTTAATTTTCTGCTGATAACATTTCCACATGTTGGAACTTCTCTCTGCTTCAACACACATACACAATTTCATTGATCATTTTTTTTTTAAATCTGCTACTTATCTATCTTTCCGTGCCTTGTTTTACACCTCACATAATCATCGGGTTGCTTTTTAATTCGTCGGGGACCCTCATGGAAATTACGATATAGCCACTTTGTCTTTCCAAAATCTATTTGTTCACCTCTCTGAACATGCATGAATCTAAAACATCAATCGGGATGAAAAAAATAAAACAAAAAATAAAAATAAAAACAAGAAATCACCCACAATTCGTTCCCCTAAAAAAAACAACTTAATAACCTAAAAAAATATTCGAGCAAGCTAAGTACTATTTTTCTCTTTATTCTGTCTACACGGCGCTCCAACTGAAAATTCTGGCTGCGAAAGGCCTTCCATCTTATCCCGTCTTCTCTGAGAGGAACTGCAAAATCGTAACCTCACTCACGGGATGGGGAATTCTTCTGTAGAATTAGTTCTTACTGCATCTCTAAAAATAATTTGTAACATAATTTGGATGTCATCAATGTCATATTAACTCGAACTTTGTTAATCTCAAGCTATCATTTCTTCTAACATGTCACAGCAATATCCTTTTCCTATTGTCCACACGACAAACTATCAGTCCCAATGTCTCACTCATTTTTTTTATCATTAGAATGAGCTATATACCTGTTTTTAGATCTTGTTTCGCCTTCTTTTCTTCTCTTTTTCGTTCATTTCTTCTGCTTTCGTTTTCTCTAAGTCTGTTTATATTTTGTGCTGCTTCATTTCTGTGGAGTTGAGTCCTTAATTTTCGGTTAAGGGTTCGTTTATTTTTTATGTCTTTAGTGTAGAGTTATGATTTTTCGTTCGTTCTTTCTTTCCTGTTCCTTTTTTGCTCCGTTTTACATTCTTTTTCGTGTTTTGTTTGTTTTGGGGTTTTTTTCATATCATGTTGTTAGTCTCTCATTCCGTCTCTCCTTTTTTCCTTTCTTTTCCTTCCCCGGCAGCTACCTTACATCGTCAACTGGAATTCCAAGCGTATATCAGTTCGACATCATGCCAAGTGTACATAAATTGACCTTCAGTACCTATCATCATAACTGTTGTATACCAATGAAAGAACGACAATACTTGTGTTTATAAAAAAAAAATAACTCTCTCGTTTTCATTTCTCGAAAGGGTCGAAATATTACTGGTATGAGAGAGAGAGAGACAGAGACAGAGACGAAAGACTGCTATATTTGATACCTTATCTTTGTAAGCAACGTTGTGATTCTATATTCAAATCCCCATTTAGTAATTCTTTGACAGGGCTGATCAGAGTCATTTTTCAACGCGAGGTCGTTGGGTCCTGTTTTGACTGTCTGCTTCTCCTGACAGACTACCTGTGATGTCACCTTTTTTACACCGGTGGGATATCCTTTTAAGAAATTCCCAATTAAATGTTGTCAAAGATCAATATGAAACAGGATTCTTCAACAGTATCTCACAATATCATCAGATGTTGTTAGTTTTCTGTCACATCTTGGGAATATCATATCAAGATACAGATTTATCAGTGCATCTAAGATTATTGCAAAAAGTCGTCAATATTATCTCTAATTGGTAAGAATAGGTTTATCCTGTATACGCAGTCAAACGATGAATTGCTTTTAACGTAGAAGAAAATAATTTCCTTCTTAGGAACCAGAGGTTCACTAACATTAAACATTAATCAGCTGAAAGTCACATTGCTTAAAGTCTTAATTAATTGTAAAGAATTTACCGCCCTAAAACTATTTCTTCATCAAAGAAAACGGTCTTGTTTTTCTTGAAATTTTTTGTGAATCTATCAGTTACATTGGCTTTTAAAACCTGTTACCGGAATTTACCTTATAAACTTTATGATTGTACTTTAATTAAATGCAAATAATCATTTTGGTAATACAATATATATAATTCATTAGAGAATCCTTTTGTATCCTCGGAAAGAAAGTGTTTATAGTTTCTTCTTCTTCTTCTTCTTCTTCTTCTTCTTCTTCTTTTTCTTCTTCTTCTTCTTCTTCTTTTTCTTCTTCTTCTTCTTTTTCTTCTTCTTCTTCTTCTTTTTCTTCTTCTTCTTCTTCTTTTTCTTCTTCTTCTTTTTCTTCTTCTTCTTCTTCTTCTTCTTTTTCTTCTTCTTCTTCTTCTTCTTCTTCTTCTTCTTCTTCTTCTTCTTCTTCTTCTTCTTCTTCCATAGTTCATAGTTCATTTTCGTTTTATTCCTCTTCAACATTCCTCCCTATGTCCAATACAGTCAACAATCAATACACCTCGAACCGAATCTTTTTAATTCTAACTCACAAGTTTTGATTAGTTTTGATCAAGAGTAAATGTATTGTATACCCAGTGAGAAACGAACTCTCAAGTAAAGATGTCCTCACCTAACACGCTAACAATTACATCTTGTGAGGAGTCTTGTTATTAATAAGAATAGATTTGTTTGAGACAAAACCAAAAATATCTTACTCCTCCATTAAGATTCTAGATCAAACATAATATCTGCGAATTATGTTTGTAGAGTATCACGCCAAATCTCGACAAGTAAAATCATATTTTCATTAAACTGTTACTTTATACTAAGCTTTGGCATACAGATTACTCACTGTGCATTCAGTTAGTAAGAAATCACTCATTTTATCAATGAGAAGGTTCATAGCCGTTTAATTTAGTTGACCTAACGAGAAGCGGTATTTTTAGGGTTATCTCATAGTAAGGCAGCATAGATTTTGCATGAGGCCTCAAGTTGGGGTTATGAAGTGAAGATTGAATTCTCCAAATCCGAATCTAAAATCAGAACTGCCCTGCAACATTTGTATATTCAAATAGAATGTTAGAATTGTCTGATTATTCCCTTATTCATTCACTGCAGACTCTGATTCGTATAAAGAATAATGAATTATCATGTCCAAAAATGGTTTCTTTCACAAAATATTAGGAACTAGCATAAATAACATTTGTCGACCGTTTGCCGACTATTTTGCAACCTGAATAACACATCCCGACTGGTGTCTAGAAATTGTCTTGTCAGGATCATATTAATGGCACTTAGGAAATCGTTGATAGATTTTAGAAATTATCTTAGAACAAAAGTAAAAGAAATCA
This sequence comes from Sepioteuthis lessoniana, assembly GCA_963585895.1. Lineage (NCBI taxonomy): Eukaryota > Metazoa > Mollusca > Cephalopoda > Myopsida > Loliginidae > Sepioteuthis > Sepioteuthis lessoniana. The sequence goes on along the minus strand of CAUZXS010003016.1, from coordinate 89,637 downwards.
TAACACTTTATATTCTTAACAGCTGCATTGTTTCAACTTTATTGATACAGGCGACAAATATTGGAAAAAGATTCAATGTAACAGATATCATTATTTTAGCATGTGTACTTTTTATTTCTTACAATTATTACTTCGTATTGACACGTTGCTTACATTTTATTTGTTACAAAAAATAATTATTGAGAGACGAGTTTTGAAAAGGAGAGAAAAATAAGGAAAGTAAAAGTTTCGGTATATCTTTTTGGTGATTATTCATTTTGCTCTTTTTTTGTCTTGTTTCTGATAAATTTTACAAACACTTTCAAATCAATGGTATCTTCCAAACCTTATGGAAATATAATAAAAACAGCTTTAAGCAATAAAAGAAATGCATAATATTTAACAACATAGACGAACGCCAAAGATATCTAAAAAAAAAACAAAAAACAAAAAAAAACAGAAAATATTTTCGTTTCATTACTTTAAAAACACAATAGAAAGAAAAGAAAGAACTGAACTTATACGGAGGTAAAAGTTAATAAATAAGGCTAGATAAAATATTTACTTTCAACTAAGACTGCATACATAGTCTTTCGTACGAGCATCAAGAATTGTTCTCAAAGTTTATTAATTCATTACCTTACATTTTTTAATTTAAGTATCTATAAGTTAAAGCTAGGCCTATGTTTTACGGCGATATTGAAAATGAGAAATGCCGAGTTGACTTAGCAATAACCATTAAAATCATAGATAGAACAGTGAATTATGATGGAAATTTATCAACTAGTTAAGATATGAGACAAACGAATGTCTATGGAAAACTAAGATTCACAATCATCTCTCTCCCTCTCTGTCTCTCTGTCTTTCACCCAATATATATATATATATATGTGTGTGTGTGTGTGTGTATGTGTGTGTGTGTGTGTGTGTGTGTGTGTGTATTATTTAGTCCAGTTAAACCGGAGTTGGGAGTAATTCCATCAGGACAAGAAAACTATTCAAGAGTGAACATTTAATGTGACCGGTTTGTTGTTTTTCCTAAATGAGAGTATATATATATATATATATATATATATATATATATATATATATATATATATGAGTGGGGCCTTGAACTTTGCAAATTCAAACTCAAGTTACGCTATTACGTTCAATTTGGACAAATAACGTTCTCGAAGGTATGAGCCCCTTATCCTCTGGAAATTTGGTAACATAGAACCATTGCTCTTCACCAAAAATCGCCTTAGCATTTAATAACCTATGAAAGGTTATCGGCCAGTAATCAAAGTCAAACTATATATATATATATATATATATATATATATATATATCGAGAAAAATGGAAATTATTCCGGCAGTATGAAAAATTATATACATATGAAAAAAAAAGGTATGTAGAAATGAGTTTATTTGTTGCTGAAATATTTGCCAACATTAAACGTTTCGGATTTTACATGAAACCAACGTCAGGGTAATGTTAATATTTGAGATATCTTCTGAATTATATTGAATTTCAAAGTGAAACGGAGACTTTTAGTAATCCATTTGCTTTAGTAGTGGTCCGTTTCAAAACTATATGATATGATGTTATAAATTTATCTTAAAGCGTGACGTATTTGACATCGAGGAGAGTCATCTGCTGGACGACGAGATTGTTCAGATCACAATGAATGATTGATAATACATAATTAATATGAAAATGATTTGTGAGGGAAAGCCTCGAAAAGAGATGTCAGAAATTGATATGAATTATGTTGGCCTATATAAAAAATCTACAAAAATAACACGGAGTGATATGAAAAAGTATTCAGAATTATTCTTCAATCTATCTTAATTTTGAGATTTAGAATATATATATATATATATATATATATATATATATATATATATATATATATATATATATATATATATATATATATATATGTATATATATATACTCTCATTTAGGAAAAACAACAAACCGGTCACATTAAATGTTCACTCTTGAATAGTTTTCTTGTCCTGATGGAATTACTCCCAACTCCGGTTTAACTGGACTAAATAATACACACACACGCACACACACACACACACACACACACACACACACACATATATATATATATATATATATATATTGGGTGAAAGACAGAGAGACAGAGAGGGAGAGAGATGATTGTGAATCTTAGTTTTCCTTAGACATTCGTTTGTCTCATATCTTAACTAGTTGATAAATTTCCATCATAATTCACTGTTCTATCTATTAATATGTCTATAAGATCTTTCACAATAATATTATCGGATCTGCTAATATTTACTCTCAAACAGGAACCAAAAATGTCAATAGGATCCCAAGATTACATATTTCGGATGTCCACCGTTTATTTGAAAGTACCGTTTAATGCGTCGTGTAAAGTTGTTGATAACGCATGCATGTCCCTCCTGGGTAACCGCTTAAGTCTTTTCAGTGATAGTTGCCTTCAAGGCTGCAATGGTGCAAGGGTTGCCTGGTCGATGCTATCATTGAAGAACTCCTCGAGGAATAAATCTTGTGGGTTCAGGTCAAGCGTTTGAGGTGCCTATACCACTTCAGCTTTGCATTTGATGTGGTGTTCCCCTAACTTTCTTTCAAGTCATGCCATGATAAAATTAGTACTGTGGTGTAACAACTGATCCTCCCCTTCAAGTTCTTCATGCTTTTCGAGTTCTCTCCAGAACTGCCAAGGCATTTGGATGTAAAACACTTTTGTCACGGTCACTCCCTTACTATGATCATCTTTAAAGAAAAATGGTCCAATTGTCCATGCTTCGGATCGTGATGCATATCACACACTTTTTTTTTTTTTAAATAAAAGCGACGTTTAAAGTCTCTGAGAAGGTTCCATCGTCCGTAAAATACCCAGTTCTTGCAGTTAAAATGACTACTCAAGATGAAGTAAGCTTCATCCAAAAACCAGACATCATCCAAGAAATCCTCTTCATCCTTGTTTATTTGCAAAATCCTCTGGCAAATGATTATCCTCTTTTCCATATTTGCCTTGGTCAGGTGGTTTTAGATCTGGTTTCACAAAGGATAGAGTTTGTATTCCTGAATCTAAATGTGCTGAACGGGAAATACAGAGATTTCAAGATCTTTCCTCCGTCACAAAGATCTGGAAGGACACTGGCCGACTCACTCTTGAACTTTGGTGATATTGGAGGCACTAATTGTAAGGAACCCGATGCTCACAGTTGCAATGAGTTTCAAAGTTCTTGGCCAACTTGAAAATCTGGCTCCTGTTTGGAAAAATCTTGAAACTGAACTTCCTTCTATATCTTGCTAAAATAAGTTTAAAAATTCACTTTTGAAATTAGTATTAACACAAGAGATCTTCTTCTATACGTCGACAGAGGCATGACTTTGATATATATCGTAGAATACATAAAAGTTTTAACTATTTCACGGTAATAATCAGAAAAGAGAACGAAAATAGAGCCACTAATGAAGGTTTGAGAGACCACAACTTTGTGTCGACAATTTTAAAACACCCTGTGCAGTACTGCTCAACTTCTATAATAAAGGGATTATATCTAAATATCTAGACTTCCCCTCTATGAGTCAGTTTAAACTCTTTGTCATTTTTGATCTGCACCATTGATACATTTCGATTATCAGTTTTTGAGGAAACGAATGTGGAAAGCAAACACCCTCAGTACTGACCAGACAGATCTATGCAACTTTTCCTTGTATCCGAAGCTAAGAATAAATATTACTGAACAGGTTCATACCATATCGAAATAAAAGTTCCAGAAGTGTTTCGATTTATGCAAAATAAACTGGAATAACTTTATTGAGTGCTAAGAGAAAATTTTGAAGAAAATAATCTTTCTGTTTGTAGTTCGATTCAGTATTGACATATACAGGGTTGATAATTTTTGAAATCGTCTTAAATTATATTTCATCACTGATTGAAATTGTAAGTTGACATCGTGTGTTTGGTATTCTTTGGTTTTTGAATGAAAGTAGCATTAACTGTTTTAAGTTCTTTTTTGTTGATATTACCAGTATATTTATGGAAAATTCATAAACTCTCAAATATGTCAATTATATAACCCGTAAAAAAGTTAGTTTACAGTCTTCTAAATATGCCCACACGCTTGAATATTAAGTTACCAAATTTGGTCATCATATCTATCAGACCTTCAGAAAATTTCGAACTTGACTAAATTTTTCTCCGAGTCTAATTAAGGTTATCATCGAAATGAATTAGTAAGTGAAAAAATAAAGATAAAAACTGATTTTAATTCAAGACGTAACTAACCGAACATAATCTTAATTTCTAACAATCAAAAAAACACTTTTTTAAAAGAAATATTCATATATCAAAAAAACATTTTTTTAAAAGAAATATTCATTTATATTTGATTAAAGATTTCCCGGGGAATTATTGCTGAGTTAATATTAAAATCCATTCACGATAAGAAAAAATATTCTAATTGATTATCACGTGAATGATCCAATAATTATTATTTATAACTTCGAGAAAGTCTGTACAGAATAATATTAACTTAATGAAATAACATAAATGTATGAGAACTACAAGATTTTTTTCAAGATTGCTGCGAGCAATCTTGAACAAGTCCTGGCGGCAACACCCCACAAGACACCAACAGTACGGCCACCTGCCTCCTATCACGAAAACTCTTCAAGTTAGACGAACCAGACATGCAGGACACTGCTGGAGAAGCAGGGACGAACTCATAAGTGATGTACTCTTGTGGACCCCCACACATGGCCGTGGAAAAGCAGGACGACCAGCACGAACATGCATTCAGCAATTATGTGAGGATACGGGATGTTGTCCAGAAGACCTGCCTGAGGCGATGAACGATAGGGAGGAGTGGCGAGAGAGGGTCAGAGATATCCGTACTACCAGCACGACATGATGATGAGAACTACAGAAACCACTTATTTCCCGGAAAAGATAGTATTATAATTCTTATTCCCGTATTTCATAAAAATACAGAAAATAGGCATTAATCCTTTCACATTTTGTTTTTGAGCACTGGATAATTGAATCGAGAAATCAATCTATTTTCTACGTAAAAAAACATGAAAAGGTGAACATTTTGGTTTGCAAAAAATCTGATTAAGAAATAAATCTGAACAAAAATTTATATGTATTTATACTGAAAATTAAGAACAGCATTTAGAAGTGAGTATTTTTTCGTGATTCTTGACTAAATCGTCTCTCATTATGTTTTTGTTATACAATCCTTGATCCCAAAAGCAATGTTTAAAAAGAAAAACATTTAAATCACTTGAGGCTTAATCAATTTTGAAATAACTCTTTCTGCTTTGGATCAAAAATAAAAATTCTGGTTTCTGCGTATAATTAACGAATCTGTTTTTAGTGTTTATGTTTTATATTAATAATTAGTGTCTTTAGATGTTCGGTATAATTTTTCAATCGGCAAAATATATTTAAAAAAAAAACATTCTTTAAAAAAATAGATAACTATGATGTGCACGGATGGGATTTCAGTGAGACGATGGAGTGAAGGTCGTTGTCCTCGACGTGTAATGGTTAAAGAACTGCACAGCGCAATCGTAGCTAGAAAGTTCCAACTCCAGTCACGCTATTATGTTCACTTTCGGACGAGTACCCTTAGGAAAGGTATGAACACTTTATCCTACCAGCTATGTATTGAATAGAACCACTACAGTTCTCAAATGATGGGTTTGGCAATAAATAACCTACGATAGTTGACATGCCTTTAAACAAAGAAGAAGTGAAAAATACATGCCAGTCAAGATATTCATCACGCAATTTAAACGCTTAAAAACCTTTAGTAAACGTTAAAAAATCAAGAAAACAGTTCACTCTCTTCTTGGTCGGTCCAAGAATCTTTCATCACCACCGCGTAGATGGGTGTGATGGTTAAAGCACTGGACTGCATAATCGTAGTTAGCTAGTTCGAACTCCACTCGCGCTATAACATTCACTTAAATACATATATAAATACCCTTGGGAAAGGTATGAACCCTCTTATTCTTCCACCAATGGGTTAAATAGTACCTCGACTGTTCTTCTTCTTTTAGGGTAGCTTAGGCATTAAATAACCTTCAACAAAGGCTGAAATGCCATTAAACAACGAAACCAAAAACAAAATATGGTGACATGCAGTTCGGTTTGTTTGGTTTATTTGTCTAACAAAATATCAATGCTCTGGCTCTATCTATGGGTGAGATAGAATCGCTGCTGTTATCCACGTGGAATCATATGGTATTGAATAACGAAACCAATGTTATGAGCTATGTAACCTGTATTTTGCGTTATTCATAATTCTTTGTTTATAATAATGAACATTTTACAGTTATATGATTTCAAGTATTCGTATTTCATAGAAACAATTTGAACAGATGTAACCGTTTTAAGTATTCATATCTAATAGAAACAATTTGCAAACATTTATATGGCTTGATGTATTCCTATCTAATACATATAATTTACAGTTATATATTTTCACATATTCCTATCCCAAACAAATAAGTTTTAGAGAATCATGTGTTTTCAAGTATACCCACCTAATATTAATGGTTTAAAAGAGTTAGTTTTAGCCATAGATGAGGCTTTTTAACAGGTACTTCCACTCCGAATCCTAGAGGAAGTTATTGTAATAGCAATGATGAGGAAATCTCTAACTCTTTTCAACTCAAGAGTTGGAGCCTCATAAGCCAATGCAGTTTAGAGTAATTCCCAGGACCCCACCCTTCTTTAATGCAGTCTATTCTTCTGCACGGGATAGAGTTGATCTATTCAAATCCCCAGCGACTGGGTGGTTAAGATGGGTAATCAGCGAATCAATTCTCTCTCTCTGAATCTCTGTGTCTCTCTCTTCTGCTTGTGGGATCAAAGATCGTGTTGAGTGTAAATGTGTTGCATTTACGACTGAGCAGGTTTTATGCGCTCTTTACTTCGAGCACAACTAAGACATTTTTTTAATTTAAGTGCGCACCCGTCTCGGCACACACAAGAAACAGTATCTTATTTGTATTCATTTCTCTTTTGAAACGTGCTTATTGGTGTGTTTGGGAACCACTCCCTAATGTAACGTTAAATAATCGGTAGGACACCATACAAAAAAGAATATATATATATATATATATATATATATATATATATATATATATATATATATATATTAAAGAAGAGAAAGTGTAGGAAGGAATGTAAGGATATGCTTTAAAAACAAATATTAACAAATCTAAGTATTTTGGAAAACTTTTAGCATCTAGACGTCCACGTACTACGTTGGACTTTTTTGTGTCTTTGCTACGCCTTTAACGGCTTTTCTTTTCAACTCATTTTTCTTCTTTCCTCTTTTGTTTTTGTTTTTTTTTTTTCAACATTACTCTCATTGATCTTTCTTTCTTTCTTACGTTAGTAATCTCTACATTTAACAGCAAGTTAATTTTCCTTATCACTATTTTCCTCTCCCATCACAAAACTTTTATAATGTTCTTCCTATTTTTTGTTTCCTAGTTTCTCCATTTTTTAATCTTTCTTTTTCTTTTTCTTTCTTTCTTTCATTCTTTATTTATTTATTTATTTATTCCGTTTTCTTTTTCTTACAGAAAATTTTGATTACTTTCTTCACAAGACTATAATTTTATCGTTCCATTCAGTTTTTTGTTTAATATATTTCTTTTGGTTTAATTTTTATTTGCTTTTTGTTTACTTTCCATATTTTTACTTTGATTCAATTTACCTTCAAAACGCTACGTTTTTATAAGTTCATTATTTTCCTTTGTTTACTCGCTTTTAGTTTATTTCCTTCTTTCTTTCTTTCTTTCTTTCTTTCTTTCTTTCTTTCTTACATTTATTCCTTCATTTGTTCATTCATTTATTTATTTGTTTGTTTCATAATTTAAAAAGTTAATATCTAACTGTTATAGAGACATATCCTACCATACCCCAAAGTTGGACTCGTCCAACCTAAAAATATTCACCGAGCTTAACTCGCTCGGGGATGACAACTTCTCGTTTCTTACGAGACATTTGACAGATAGACTGCAAGCCGAAAACGGCTAGTACTTCTTTTGTATGACTTCCTTTTTTCTGCTTATACAATAACGTTCACCTATCACCCGTTGTTTGAGTTATTTTTCTACCGGTCTTATCTGAAGACCACAACACTAACCTTAATCATTTTTTCGTTTCCATAAAATAATTATTTTTCTTTCTTCCTTTCTTTCTTTCTTTCTTTCTTAAGTTTTATTCGGTTACCATTGCTCCAGAATGTAACTCATTTATCCTTGGGAGATGTGACGTTGGGGAAATACTCAGTACCTATGACCAAATATTTGATGAGAAACATAAATCTGTTTTAAACCGAGTTCATTTTATTCCTTCACATTTACACATTTTCATTTTTTCTTGTCATTTTGTCCTTCCATCTTCTTTCTTTCTTTCCTTCTTTCTTTCTTTCTAATTTAATTTTCTTTCTTTCGTTAGCTTTCAATTTTTTCTTCCGGTATTTATTATATCTTATAATTACACACACACACACACACACACACACACACACACACACACACACACTCTCTCTATCTCTCTCTCTGTCTCTACTCTCTCTGACTATCCGTTTCTCTCTCTGTCTCTCTCTCTATCTCTCTCTATCTCTAACCCTTCTATCTCTCTCTCTCTCTTTCTCTCTCTCTCTACACCTCATATATATGTAGTTTCCCATTTTCTTTTCGTTCGCCCTTTTGTTCTCGAAATCTATTGTATGCTGTTTCCCTTTTTCCAGTTTGAATTCCTAGCATGATGCTGAAATATCCTTTCCATGACCTGTAAGGTGATAGGGAGAAACGGGGCGACTAATTTCCCTCCATGTCATCGCTCAGGGCAATGACAGGACATTACTTGGCAGTGTTAATCTGCTCTCCAATATGCCACGGACTGTACATCGTTTTAGGGTTGAAAGCAGCTAGGAGCGATCCCTGAGCTAGCTTCATGGAAGAACAATTTCCTTAAACAGACCACTCAACCACGTGACAGATAGTATAGTTTAGATTGTACCAGTTCAACACTTCTATAAGCCTAAATTACAGTAGCATTGAAGTGTTGCATTTGTTCATGGACTTAAAATCTCTAATTTATATCTGCAACTAGGAGGTGTTTATAAATTCTAAAAAATTAACTCTCTTAATATTTGTCTATAACAGGGAAAAGTTGCTCCATGCCTTTTCTAAGGTAACTGTGAAACGTGACTATTGTATTTTCTAATTGCAACTGGTTATCCTGTCCTTAAAAGAACAAACAGCTAAATTATCTATACAATCATTTATTCTTTTACAGATCAATTTTCACTTTGCTTGCGTTAATATCTTTGTAAAAAAAATTCCTAACGAAAAACTTTTATATACCCATCCTCAATGCAAGTCCCGTTGTATTATTAATGATTTGAAGTATCGTATCTCTAAAGCTTTTTCATGTGAAGAGCACAACGTATTGTTTTCGGCCTGCACACCGTTTGTGAGGGTGAGTTTAACACAATCACATCCAATAGGTAGAAAGTTAAAATCATACCTGTTGGTATTCAGTTATTTTTTTTTATATCTTCAAATTCAAGAAATTGCTAACAAAAATCATTTGATTATATAACTAGAGTAATGTCTGCAAATAATCACATACCTATTTTTTAATATAAAATTAATTTACTTCTGAAACAAATGTACGAGTATCTTATAATTTTTTGTGTAATATCATACTATGAAAACAGAAATTATTAAAATATATTATTACCAACTTTCAACAGCCTTGAGAATCTGGGAACAAAAAATAAAGTCACAACACCTTTGTGAACAGCAATAAAAATGAATGAATATAAATAATACACGTATTTATATTCCTTTTTCAAAATATTCCTATTGTGATGCGGTATTAAAAGATTTATCCCAAGACGGGAGTTTATTTTTCGCACGTGTGAAGACGGTGCAGTCTGGCACTTTTCCCTCGCAAAATAAGTTCCAGTAAAGAGTACTTTCTCGGGCATATAGGAACTGGCTGATAATGTAAGGTTAATTTGGGCTAGACTGACCGCCGCTGGCAAGGGGTTTCAATTTTTCAGGTTACCCCCCCACCAGGCCACTACCTCTTCCTACCCCTAGGACAATGGAAGATATGGGCCTCTAGGTTTAGATATAATGTTATTTATCGTAGCCGATAATTCCAATTTCCCGTGTAATATTTTTAAAGGCGAATAGGACATTTAGCGAGAATAAATTGAGGTAAATGAAGCTGAAAAGGAACATGCAAAATACAACTTGATTGGCAGATAACACAATGAATAAATTTCAGCACGTGGGGACATTATAAAATATAACAAGGTTTTTAATACATGCGGACACACATATTTAACGTGTCAGCTATATTACCAGCGGATAATATCAAAATACAAATATCTTTCTTCCTTATTCATTTCTTTCTTCCTTCTTTAAATTGAGAGAGAGAGAGAGAGAGAGAGAAAGTATGTAATTGCAATACTTAGGAAGGGTAGAGGGAGAAAACAGTCTTAATGTTTACTTAGCTTTTTGACGGGTTCCTTCTGAGAGTATTTTATTTTTTACGGGCTAGCAGGATTTTATATAGCTTGGCTTGAAGGCGTCTGTCATCCTCTTGTCCAAGATTTTCTCCGCTTTTCCCCGGAATTTCAGCGACAGTTTCAATTAATCTTATCACACGAACTGCTGTCCTGAAAACCCCGGCTCTGCTTCTTCGCCCGGAGTTTGGCATCAGATCCCGCGTCCTCTCACGGCGACCTCTGCTCCCAAACTAAATTCTTTATCCCTATTTCCGCTGACGAAAAGGGTGCTACTTCCGTTTTTAGGATTCTGGCCAATCATTCGGCCTCTTTATTCTTCCTTCACCCTGTCAGGTGATTCATTCGGACTACTATCTCTATCCAGTATATCCCCTTCTTTATCCATCCGGTCACAGAGTGCAAACAACTGTTGACTTTCATTCTGACCCGGATTTGTTACTTCGGCCGCGAGGAATTGACCGTGTTTCCTTATTCCTCTTTTAACGGTCAGTCTTTGGCGGTCTGTTAATAAAAAAACACGGAGGGGTAGAGGACATTTCTTATTTCTCTCCCCTCAGTGGTAGACCACGGGACAATATCTTTATCCACAGAGTTATGTAATGAATTATAGCAAATAATGTTTACTTTGATTTCGTGCTTTTTTTCTGCCTTGGATAACAATAGGTAACAGGCATTTTGTTCATTATAGTATGTATTATTTTCAATTTATAATATAAAAGTATAGAAAACGACAATTATTTCCTTAAAACTTTGTTTGTGTGCCTTGAATAATTACATTTAAAAATCAACCAATCTCCTCTGTAAAAACGAGCAAATTTGAACATTTTCCTTTACATATCGTTTGCATAAAGCTATATATAAAAACAAATATTTACATATATTCATGTAGAAATTATCAAAAAGTAAACGAAATTATCAGAAATTAGTACTTTTTCAAAATTTGCTAAAGTAATGTAAGTCATTTTCATGTATCCCATAATATTTTTGTTATATTGCCGTTGGACATCCAAGTGAAATTTGAAGTGGAAAAAATGGTCCTTTACATGTAGTTTAGGCATAAATAATTTGGACATGTCATATTTTTCTAGGGTGGGAGTGTTCTTGTGGTGTGATGGTTAAAGCGATAGACTGTGGCATCGTGATAAGCGACTTCGTACTCCAGTCGAACTATTACGTTCACTTACGGGCAAATACCCTTAGGAAAGGTATGAACCCCCTTATCCTCCCAGCTATGGGTAAAATATAACCTCTAATGTTCTTCTAAGAGAACGGCTTTGCATTAAATAACCGAAAAAGGTTGATATGCCATTAAAAAAAAGAAACCAAACCACACCATAATTCTCCAAGGATAATTCATATTACTAAAATATTTTGCCTCTCTCATAAGACATTAATAATTGTGTTTATAGTTAGTTATTTAGAATGTAGGTCTAAAATAGTATCATCATAAATTAGAGATAATGTTGAATGGATACATATGAGATGCAGACTTTTTCGTAGGGGCATTTAAAATCGTCGTAGACCCTTGAAAATTACGTATATTATTGCTAAACATCTTATCAGATGCCTGACCAATTTCTCTGATTTCAGGTTCAAATGAACAGCTACAGTAGCAATTAAGATACACCCTACTAAAACCTGATTGTCACAGCTGGTTAATCGCAAAAATGTCATCTGACCCTTTAGAAGAACGATATGCAATAAAATCCTGTTTTAAACTTGGAAAAAATTCCACAGAAACGTATGAAATGCTTCAGACAGCTTTTCGACCATCTTGCATGAATCAAGCATCAGTTTTTGAGTGACATAAGAGATTCTATTCAGAGTATTTGACCAAGATGGGCATCAAGACAGTTCCACACCCTCCCTATCGTCCAGACCTTGCTCCCTGTGACTTTTGCTTATTCCCGAATCTCAGAGGCTACCGTTTTGAGACAATTGAGGAGATGAAAGAGGCTGTGACGAAGGTCATTGACATGCACACAAAGAAGACTTCCATGGGGCCTTCCAGAAGTGGTTGGAACGGTTTTTGCAGCTGGAGGAGATTACTTCGAAGTTTAGGTTTCTTTGTTTAATGGCATATCAACTATTTTTAGGTTATTTAATTCCAAAGCCGTTCTCCTAGAAGAACTGCAGTGGTACTATTTAACCCATAGCTGGGAAGATAAGGGGGCTCATACCTTTCCCAAGGGTATTTGCCCGAGAGTGAACGTAATAGAGCGACTGGAGTACGAACTCACGTACTACGATTTCGCAGTCTATCGCTTTAACCATTACACCACGAGGACACCCCCAGATTACTTCGAAGGGGACAAGAGTTTCATGTGTGCACTATCAATAAAAGCTCCCATACGAAAAAAAAGTCTGGAAACTTATCGTATGCACCTCGTATCTTTATGGTTATTAACTTTTAAAAATGATAAAGTAGACCTGAATTCCTGATTTGAAACAAAGATATTTTCCCGTTAAAACCATCATCGACATCCAATGAGTTTCTCTACATAAAACTGTCTTTTTTAACGCACAAAAAAATCACTTCTTAATTAATAATATATATCTGATGAACTATTCTTTGTTCAGAATTTCCAAACGATTAGTGTATTATAGAATTGTTTTTTTTTTAATGTTTTATCTCAGATTTGTTTCTTTTAATTTTTTTTTATCTTGTTCTTTCTTCTTCACATCGTTGTTTGTTCATAAGTCATCTACTTTTAATATCTTTCTTTATTTTCTGGTCCACTCAGGTCATTTCTTTCTCCTGGATCACCAACACTTACATTGTTTTCTCTTCCTTCCACCCACACAGCGGGTCTAGCGCATGATACCCTATACGATGCCGCCCCGCCTACACAAAGAATCACTCGCTTCCGTTCAATAGTCTTTTATCAAAAAACGTTCAGTTCGCGAAAACCTATTCACACGGGAAGATTAACAAGTAAATAGTCGTGACACAGGACGAGGTACCTCATTATTTCCGCACACCCTACCCTAAAAAAGAGATAAAGGAGTATATCAGTCATTCAGTAGTCTCCACCTGTCATTGATGACAATGGATATAGCAGACATCTTTCTGTTATCGGCTGGAATAGTTATTTTGGGGCTCATTTTAAACACAAATTCATTCGGGAAGTTTAAATTTTATTTGGATTTGCCTTTGTATATTTTGATGACCAAAATAGTTCTATCTGAAAAGAGCAAATAGAACTGATAAAAACTGAGCCGCATCATGAAATTAAACGTTTTATTAGAATATGGTGCAATAAGCTATGTTATACAAATAAATAAAATTCCGGCTAAAAAAGATTGTTTTTCCATTTCAAACTAATGCGATTTAGAGTCATAATTCCAATTATTTCCCACTTATTAATAAAAAAAAAAACAAACTTGGAGAACTTTATAATGGTGGGTATTTGATAGTAGTTGTTTCTAAGGATCGATCCTTGTTGCTCGTATCAAGCAACATAGTATTATTACGATGGACTGCACTAGACGTATATATTTTCCCCCCATTGATCTCTATTCTTATTATCGGTAATGTTATGAAAGAAACAGTTTAAAAGCGTTGAATTAAGTAAGTAAATTACAAAAAGAAAATAGGTTTATTACGAAGTTATTATCATGCTTGGGCTTGCAAAAACGTTGAAAAAGTTGAAAACAAGTCCACCTTCGAATTTGTGAGGAAAAGAAAATTTCAGCACCATCGTGTGAAACATTGGATAATGAAATGACAATAAACAATAAATATCTAAAAAGAATGAAATTACTCTCTCTTGTCCAAAAGTCTGAGTTTTGTTGGTTGGTTTGTTATTTGGGTTTTATGGCATATCAACATTTGTAGGTTATTTAATGCCAAATCAGTTTTTATCCGAATATTCCCCTCTATTTCAAACAGTTCAGCTTAGCATGAGTACACAATTCAATTGTTAAAAACATTTCTATTTATAGCTATTCAGTTTAGTCAAAAAGTTCTAATTCAAACAATTCAGTTTAGTATAAGTATAGATTTTGTTTACACACAGTTAAATGTCAAAACAGTTTTCTATTAAACAAATCAGTTTAGCGTAAGTACAGTTTCAGTGTCAAATA
>CAUZXS010003016.1:60000-72500 GCA_963585895.1 Sepioteuthis lessoniana | reverse complement strand
TGTTTTTCAGTTTCTGGTGTGAACAAAAAACACGAAGAAAAATATAACGGGACTTCTTCAGATCCAATGGATAAATAAAACAGAATAGACACGTGGGTGGGGGAAAAAGAAGGGAGAAGAGATTAAAAGAGTTACCTCCTCGTTTTATTGAATTTCCGTTTTTTTATTTACCCATTTATTTTATTTTCAAAATTCTTCCGTTAGTTATAACTACGGTAATTTAACTTATTTATTGATTTATTTAATTTATTTTCTTTTCATGATAAGTTCCCCACCAGGAAAATTTAAATGTTCAGTTCCTGAATGATTTTCTTGTCCTGAAGGAATTACTCCCAACTCTGGTTTAACTGGACCGAATAAGACTAACTATATATATATATATATATATATATATATATATATATATATATATGTGTGTGTGTGTGTGTGTGTGTGTGTGTGTGTGTGTGTGTGTGTGTGATTTTCATTCAAGTAATAGATATATTACGTCACCAGTTCCCTTTTCCTCTCTTCTCGAGTGGCACATCTGCATTTTAAAAAAGCTAAATTTGATTTAAAAATATTATTCAAAAGAACGTTATCCTGAAGGTTGAAACTAGTTTAAAACAATTCAAAAATTAATATCTACTAAGTAAAATTGGTATTTGTCGAATAACTTTTGTTATATATATATATATATATATATAGTGATTACCAGTGCAAAAACTAATACATATATATATATATATATATATATATATATATATATATATGTGTGTGTGTGTGTGTGTGTGTGTGTGTGCGTATATGCACAAACACACACGCATATATATATATATATATATATATATATATATATATATATATATATATATATAGATTAGTTTTTTTCACTCCTACTCAATTCTTTATGAGACCAATCCTTTTAGTCACCCAACAGGATAAACCGGCCTTTTAATTCTTTCCCACTCACCACTATATTTTTTTCACTTTTATTCCTCTTAAACTGATACATTTATTGATTTTTTTTCATTCACCTTCTTTCTTACAATTTCTTGCCTTTCTTCTCTTTCTCCGCCTACTGTCTTTCTTCTGTTACAATCCCCCGATGTGTTTTGTTATGTTTTGTTTTTTAGTGTGCTAGGGCGATGTGGAACATTTTCATTGCGAACCTTTCTTTAGAAGTATGTTTTGTAACCTCGAACAAAGCTTACTGAAATACAGGTAGGGAGACCTCACACAATCCCGTGTGCTTTTTGTGAGCATCCAAGTGGGGCTGAATGAGGTAAAAGTTTTATCAACGCACTGACACTACGTAGAAAGTAGAAATGAGAAATAAAATAAAAAAAACAGTCATTTATAAATATCGTGTAGAGTATCACACATCAGTATATCTCTAACTTTTTCCATTTAAAACCTACCTTTTTCCCTATCAATGATATCAGTAATATTATTAATTACCAGATATATGCAACAATAAAATTCCATAAAAAATATTCAAATATGTACCTGTTTTGAAATATGTATCCCCTTGAATCGTGATATGCAATATTAACAATTCAGTTTTCGGCGTTTCTATTGTGGCATAAAAACTATTTTTCAAATTCCTTTTTAAAATGTTTTTGAAAAAGTTTTAATCAAAAAAGCTTATCATCTGACGTTGACCGAAAGTTGAAACTAGTTGAGAAAAATATGGTAATAAATAGCTGCAAAGAAATATTGCTATATTCCTTACCTTTTTGTACATCTTATATATATATATATATATATACTTCACCCGTGGGTTGAGTGCTGGAATGGGAAATTGCCGGCTGCCACATGCGCGTAAATGCAAGGATCTTCTCTTGAATTGAGCACTCCGGTAGCCGATAAGCGTATATGTATATATAAACATTATATATATATATATATATATATATATATATATATACACACACACACACATATATTTATATGTGTGTAGATACATATATATATATATACATAAAAATTCGTTTGCTTACGCTAAAATGATGATAGCTTATAGGTAAAATGTCCGACTGACGAAAATCAGTCTGGTTTTGATTCCAGCTTGGAGCATCTCACGCAACCCTGGAGATTTGTGATACAACAAAACGGCCTGTGAATGACGTTAATATATATATATATATATATATATATATATATATATATATATATATATATATATATAATTTCACGCGATAAACAGTGATTTAATTAATTCAACATATAAATGATATATGAGTGTATTTAAAATATAAGTGATATGTGTTCTCAATGTTTATAATTGGAACTATTAACAACTGAGCCAAACATTTAAAACAAATTTTAGCTAATTCAAAAGGGCTTTAACCTATGAACTAAAGACAAATGATTTAAAATAATATTAATTTGCATTAATGAATAATTTACGTTAATGTCATCATTTATGAAACATTAAAATCAATGATAAATTTAACAAATTAAATAAAAAATGAAATATTTTCCGAGGGCGAATGGGTGTCGAAAAACGCTTTGCCCTATGGCACACTTTCTCTTTCAAAAATCAGCTTAGGATGAATGTTCAACATTCTCTTTTACAGCAATCTTTACCCAACTGTATTCTATGGTTCGTCAGGAATTGTTATATTATTTCATTGTGGTCAGAGATTTCAGCAAACCGAATTTTGAAAAGGGTGTTTCAAATGGGAATGTCTGCTTGTAAATTTTTAAAATTCATCGGTCTAGCTATAAATTCAGTGACTAATAATTCAAATAAACTTGTAAAATTTAATAAAGATACTTTTTGGTTTTGTTCGGAAATTTTTTTTACGGTTACCAGTGTGTGTCTAGTTTCTTGGTAATTCATACCAAGGTGTAATTTTATTGTTCGCAATAGATTTTTGATGTTGTAGAGTTGCTAAGAAATAATACTTAATAAAATCCATTTTTATTTTGTTACAAGAAATAATGAAATCGTACAATATTTCATTTAAACGAAAATTCTAGTTTTTTAAAATTGTAAGTGTTGTTCTTAGAGACATGCTCTATTTACTGAATATTTTTTAATCGAGTACAAATGAAGTTACAATTCTTTTTGTCAATCCTGTAAATGTTGAAGAGAAACAGCCTAGAAAATTTGTGTATTTTTAAGTTAGAAGACAGTGAAATATTTTTCTTTCTACTGCTGAAAAATTTAAAAAGGTAATTTTGCTTTGAATCAAGACGCAAATTTAACTTTTCCCTCTTTAATTCACGAAAAATTATCCTCAGCCATTGACACCGTTCATTTTAATTTTTTTTAAAAATTTAATTGTAATTTAATATACTTTTTGGAAAAATGAAGAGATTTTTCGTGAGAAAATGAAATATCTTTTATTTTTCTTCATGTTTGATGAAGAAAATAAAATATATTTTATTTTCGTTCAGGTTGAGGCGGATTTCAAGTCTACCTGGCTAGGATTTCATCGAAACTGTGTTAGGGATTATTTTGGACATACGGTAATGAAGTAGTTATATATATATATATATATATATATATATATATATATATATATATATATATATATATATATATATATATATATATATATATGGTATTAAAAAATGTAAAACAAAGGCTGCTGCTGCTGTTGCTAAAAATAAAATACCTTAAAAATTCCTTTAGCCAACGTAGTCCGCTTGTAGCCGTGTAGTCTGAAAGCTTCGTCTATCGTAAAGTTAGACGGGTTTCGATCCCGGCTTCGAGCGTCCTGCGGGTCTAGCCACACTGAAGAGTTCTGATAGAACGAAACAGTCTGTCTGTGGATGACAATATATATATATATATATATATATATATATATATAAACCTGCTGTTCCATGAATAAAATCCAGATTTCTGACATTTGGAGTCTCGATTTCGTGGAATGAAAAGAAAGATGGCAGTGAAAACTGCTACAAGGTTTTAAGCGTTATAAGTTTTGTTTCGGGAGGTAGGAATTCTGGGTGATTTCTCGTATTTTGTTTTTTATCTTGATTGATGTTTTGGATTCATGAGTGGGCTGTGAGGTGAACAAATGGATTTATGAAAGGGTAGATGCCTATATTTTAGTAGCCACGGAGTTTTCCGATGAATGAAATAGCAACTCAACGATTATGTGAGTTATAAAACAAGATCCAACGGGGTTTCACAGACAAGCAAAGAATTTTAAAGAGAAAATCATTAGCGAAGAAAAATAGCTCATGGCTGATAGATATTTCTGGTGCGGTATATTTTGGTTGTTTTGCTGTTAATCTAAAATGCCATTGCGATGTATTGTTTTGGGCCACGAATGTAATGTTCCTGAATTTTGTATACTTCTCCCGTAGCTCCAGGTAGGCACCAGTTGAGCAAATGACTGGTACATTGGTCAAGAGGTATCCTGGCGAATGTATTGCTGGAATGACTAGGGTCGCAGGCTTTGTGCGCAGCATTTGGGGGTCAGGATGTTGGTCCTGTTATGTTTTTAGTTTCCTATAGGATAATGAGGAATGTTACATATTCACTTATGACGCAACCATTTCGACTATTTCGAAATAAAGAAAAGAGATGAATATTTTTTATAAATAAATGTTATTGCATCTTTCTCTGCCTGCCATTCAATAGAACCTAGTCTGCCCAACTATTTATTCGTAGTTCGGGACGGATTGATTCATGCTTTTCATAAGAGCATTAATAATAAAGATCAAGAGCTTCGTCTAAGATTTGAACTTGGAAATCCAATCCATTTCCATAGACGTTAACTTTTATGGTAGTCACTCCCAAATTTAATGCCCCTCTTTCTGCTAAGTAAGAATACGCGAACTTTATCTCATGCAGACTGGTTATAGCCGTCCGAACTAAAAGGGATGTCCTGTGTTTATTAAGGCTCAAATTCTGGAAATCATGGGCTGGGGTTTGAGTACTCCTTCATTGACATTACCACCGTGTCCACCTTGCCCTGCAGTGGTTGTTCTTGTTAGAAGTGTATATATGGATGAGATAGATCTGTTAAATGGTTTGTTTTGTTTTTTGTTGTTGTTTTTTTGTATTCGAGCGGACCATGTGGAAAAACTCGTGAAAAACAACAGCACAAAAAATAAGAAATAAAAATTTTAAAAAAAGAAAAACTGCACGAAAATGTAAATAAAAACGTACAATAAACGGGATTCCTAAAAAATCAGCATAAAATAACCCTTGACGGGTTGAAATGCTATTAAAATCAATCTATCAATCAACCAATCTGACATCTGACAGCATGTTAAAATACGAGGATCATTACATAAGTTTCCAGACTTTTTTCGTATGGGCACTTTTATTGATAGTACACACATGAAACTCTAGTCCCCTTAGAAGTAATCACCACCGGCTGCAATACATTTGAACTGTTCTAAAAACTTCTGGACGGCCCCATGAAAGTCCTCTTGTGTGAGCGTGTCAATGACCTTCGTCACAGCCTCTTTCATCTCCTCAGTTGTCTCATAACGACAGCCTCTGAACTTAGGGAATAACCAAAAGTCACAAGGAGCAATGCGTGGACTATAAGGAAGGTGAGGAACTGTATTAAGACAGTTCCTCACCTTCCTTATAGTCCACACATTGCTCCTTGTGACTTTTGGTTATTCCCTAAGTCCATCTTGGTCAAATAGTCTGTGACAAGGATAGAGTTGTGGACTGGTGTATTGTCCTGGTGAAAATGCCACTGGCCGATTTGAAAAGTGCTGACTTCTTCCGACGGAATCTCTTACTTAACTCCCTTAAAACCTCAACATAGTAACCCTTACCCTTTAGCCAATTAACTCTGGTGTATTGACTTCCTTAATCCTGCCACACCTCTCATCATCCCTTACAGACTCCCTGCCTTTCTTGAATCTCTTATGCCACTCAAAAATTGATGCTCGATTCATGCAAGATAGTCCAAATGCAGTTTGAAGCATTCAGAGTATAAAACAGAATTTTGTTGCATGCCGTTCTTCTGAAGTGTCCTCACGTCCAGATTGCATTTTTCAAATTCACCAGCAGTGATAATCGGGCTTTTGTAGGATGTAATCCAATTCCTGCTGTTGGTGTTCCTTTGAACCTGAAATCATAAATATTGGTCAGTATTCTCATAAGACGTATAGCAATAACATAGTCAATTTTTAAGAGTCTACGACAATTTTTAATGCCTGTACAAAAAAGGCTGGAAACTTATTGAATGCACAACGTATATCATCGGCGCGCAGCTGAAAAAACTAAACGGTTTTTTCAACACAACCGTTATCAATTGATTCTATAGTTCAGATAAATCGAACACTTTTGGGGGATCATAGTTCCTAGCAAGAACAACGTGATGTGGGTAAAACATGGTAAATTTTAAACCCGTATATACTGTGTTTAATTTTGATGCACACTGTCAAATTTGCAAATTTGTTTACGCAAGGCCCAGGCTTTCAAACATTCTCTCCTTTATTATACACATGCAAGATTGGGTGGTTTTAGATCGCGTTATAAAAAAAAAACGAAGCTAAGATGCAATAATAAGCTATTTACCTGAGCCTGAATAAAAGAGATTGAACATGTACTTTGCCTTAAATTGGCAGGTTGTCGTGATCCTTTTTATAATAGTCTTTATATTGAGAGTTTTTTTAATTTTTTTTATTTTGAGTGTTTAATGTTAAGACTAGCTAAACTCAAATATAAAAGAACAGACCTCCCTTGATGTAAATGCTTGAGTGGCCATGAAAATAAAAAAAGAAGGAAGATGAACAGTGGGGTAAACGAAATACACACACGTACACACACACACATGGACCCATACACACACATACATGTGCACGCATACATGCATAAATACATATATATACATATATAAATGAGGTGCTTGTGGTGTCATGGTTACAGTTATAAGAAGTAGACACATCGACCCAAGTTCAAATTCTGTTGGAGGTATTACACATAGCAGAAAGGCGGATTGGACTTTTAAACCTTGATATCGAAACTGGTCTAGGAGAACGAAATCACTGTATACAAAATTTATAAACCCGTTTTTAAATTGATCTTGCACCACACCACATCGTACTCACGTGAAGGGTTTGATATATATATATATATATATATATATATATATATATATATAAGTTTCGGGTGTGTGCTCGGTTTTATCTCCAAATATGATTTCTACTTAAAATGGTGTCACCAAAACAAACGCTTCTTCCAGCTGGGTAGCCTTGTAAAAGTAGCAATTTTTTCTATATGCTGTACTCATTTTCTTATCTTGCATATTTTTTTAAAGCAAATAACAATTGAAGCAAAAAAAAAATTCTAATATTATTATTGTTTACTGTACTTGATTTATTACCAGTTTCCCTTTTTTTAAATTTTAATAAAACATTATTTTATTGAAAAATGTTTTATTATTCTCTGTAGAAAGGATTTCTGTAACTAAGTCAAAAGAGAATGATTCCGCTTTTGCAACTGCAAGAGCAAACGGAATTTCTAATTAACAAATGCATAATGGTTTTAAAATTATTTTTGAAATAAAGCTTATGGAATTTATTCTCAAATCAATATGCTGGAGTAATTTTTAAAAATTTCTTTAACGCTATTAATATGCAAATATGGAAAAGGATGATGCACACACACACAGACACAGACACACACACACACACACACACACACACACACACATATATATATATATATATATATATATATAGAAAGAGAGAGAGAGAGAGAGAGAGAGAGAGAGAGAGAGAGAGAGAAAGGTGAGAGTAGAATGGATTGAGAGAAACTGAAGCAGAGAGAAATTTTCATTGTTCTACTGCCCAGTCGGCTGCTCCTCTGCAGAGGGGTAAGACCTCCACCAAAAAAAAAAGACAAGTGTCCTGGATATGTTACTAAACAATTTCATGGTCAGTTTCCAGTAATGCTGTAGGTCTGGGGAATTCAGAGTAACCCTTCATTGACATTGCTGCTCCCAGGTCGACTCTAGTCCGGAGTGGTAGAACCTGATAGTGTCCTCTCAATGGGTCAAATAGGAATAAACTGTGTACTTACGCTAAGTTGACTTAATTGAAATAGAACTGTTTTGACATTGAAACAACGTATTTTTGCTAAAGTGATTTGCTTGAAATAGAAGTGTTTTGACAAATAAACTGTGTACTCATGCTAAACTGATTTGTTTGAAATTGAACTGTTTATGTGTATAAGAGCGGATTCGGCATTAAATAACCTACAAAGGTAGATATGCCATAAACCCAAACAAAGAAACAAATATTATTCCAATGTGCTCATTTTGTATATAGATACATAGGTTGATATTTTTGTATTATATCAATATATGCACGATGTATATATATATATATATATATATATATATATATATATATATATATAAAGCCAATTGTTTATGTATAACTTTATAAGTCATTAACTGAGAAAAGTCCCCTTTTAAAATGTGTACATTTTTTTTTTTAATCTTTTTCATTTAATGTTTATTATTTAGTAGTGATTTTGATCTTAACATTAAGCGGAAAAAAAATTTTTTTCTGCACTTTTTCTTCCGCTTGGAAAAATCAGAAATCATAAAATCGTAAACTTATGATATTTTTAAGTTTCACAGTGTTTTTATTTAAGATTCAGCGACTTTTTAAGAATTCTGTTGAAATAACAATGTGCTTCTTGATTTTGTTTTTAAATGAATCTAAAACCTTATTTTGAAGCTAATATGGTTTGCGTTTGCCTTTATTTCGAGGAGTGAGCTTAGATTATTTAATTATATGGATTTATTCTGAATTTTCCTGTAGACTTATCCAGAGTCTTTTGAATGGAGTTTGTATTTCTATCAGAAGAAGTCTGAAACCGATATTAGTCAGTGAAGTTTTTGTTTATTTTTTTCATGAAAACTCATGGAATAAAAAAAAATTTTTATGAATAAAGTTTGTACTCAATAATATATATATATATATATATATATATATATAGTTGGTTGGTTGCTTGGTTGAAATTTATGGCATATCAACCTTTGTAGGTTATTTGACGCCAAATCCATTTTATGCAAATAATCAGTTATATTTCAGACAATTTAGTTTTAGTACACTGTTTAAGTGTCAAAAACTATTCCGTTTATTCAAACAGTTCTAATCCTGCTAATTCAGTTTAATATCAGTTTATTTTTGTTTACACGCAGTTAAATGGGAATACAATTCAATATTTAACAATTAAGTTTAGTGAAAATTCAGTTTCAATACCAAACACAGTTCTATTTCAAACAATTCAGTTTAACATAAGCACGTGATTTTAATATAAATAAAGGTTAATCGTCAAAAGCATTTCTATTTCAAGCTATTCTGTTTAGTCAAACAATTCTAATTCAAACTATTCAATTTAGAATAAGTATTCAGTTTAGTTATATTTAAACCCTACATAGGGCCCTATCTGGTGCTACCATTCCGGGCCAGAGATGACATAGTAGCAATGGCAATGAAGGGGTACTCCGCATTCTCCAGAGCCCCAGCAGCATTCGAACCTCACCATCAGATTGTTTAGTATCATATACCAGGACACTCGTTGGGGGGTCTTAGCCCTCTGCAGAGGTGCAGTCGGTGTATTCTACAGACCTAGCCGACAGGGCAATATATATATATATATATATATATATATATATATATATATATATATATATATATATATATATTGCCCACATGGAAGCGGCCGCAGAATGCATACCAATCATACAAAGGGCATAACATTCAATTCCGTAGGAGACATTAGCAGTTAAGAAAAAAACGTGACAATGTGAGAATGGCATCCCCATGCAATAAAAGGAACCCAACTAATGCCAACGCTCAGAAACCTAAGAATGCATAGAGTCAACAAAAGCAAACAGAATGAATTGAAGACTTGAGGAATAAGACTAGAATCTCGGTAGAAGATAGACAATCTCGAATTGCAAGGTAGAGGGTAAATGAAATGACCAAAAGGAAGAGCACCTCCAGAGCTACAGTCAAAGCTGCAAGCCAAAAAGAACGAATACACCTGTGAAAAAAAAATTTAAGAATCTGCCCGGCAAAAAAAAAAGCAACAAATGTGACGGATAAGCTTATCACGAAAATTATTAATATTCAATAAGACGTCAAACAAGGGCAGCTTATGCAAAAAGAACTCGACGTATTATTAAGAAAAACTAAAAACAGGAAAGTTGTAGGTCTTCATGAAATACCACCGGAAGTATGGAGAACAAGGAAATTCGACAACACACTGCTCCGATACTACAACGCCGTACATGACCTAAACACAATAGACAGATAGACAAAAGGCTTATTCCTCCCTTTTCCCAAGAAAGATGACCTCAGAAATGCCCAGGACTACCAAAGCATAACCCTTACTTTCAAAAGAGTTAAGATTTACAACGCTCCTCTACTCAAGCGTATCGATGCTGAAACTTAGAACATCTTAAGGAACAATCAAAAGAGTTTTCGGAGATATCGATCCACAACATCACAAATTCTGACAAATAGTGGAATACAATGAGGAAGGAGGGAGTAAATACTTCTTGCCTATGGACTCCCCAAAGAAATTGCTGCAATCTTAATGATGAACTATAAAAACACGAAAGTAAAAGTTCGCTCACCAAATGGAGACATAGACTTCTTTGAGATTGTCACAGGTGTTTTGCAAGAGGATACACTGGCTCCATACCTGTTCATAATCTGCCTAGACTACATATTTGGAAAGTCGACAGATTTAACGAAAGAAAATGTCTTTCCACTTGAAAAGGCAACATGCAGAGGATATCCAGCATAAACTATTACGGACGCGGACAACGCAGATGACATAGCGTTCCTGGCTAATACAGTCACCCCGGCCGAATCCCTGCTACATAGTCTGGAGGATGGAGCGGGTGACGTAGGCCCCCATCTCAATACAGAAAAAACGGAGTACATGTGCTTTAATCAACATCAAAGCGGAAATATCTCCACAGTAAATGGCAATTCTCTGAAACAAGTGGAAAAATTTACCTACCTCGGAAGTAGCGTTTTATTTGCGGAAAATGACATAAATGCAGGACTAGCGAAGGCATGGAAAGCTTAACGTCTGACCTATCCAATAAAACAAAACTCAATTTTTTCCCAGCGGTCATATCCATACTGCTATATGGATGCACTACGTGGACGCTGACAAAACGTATAGAGAAAAAGCTTGACAGCAATTGCACCAGAACGCTATGAGCTATACTGAACAAGTCGAGGAAGCAAAATCCCACAAAAGAGGTGCTGTGAGGCCCCCAACCTCCAATCTCTGAAAACATCCAAATCAAACCACCAAGAAATGCAGGACACTCCTGGAAAAGTTTGGACGAACTCTTAAGTAACTTTCTCCTGTGGACTTCTCCACACAGATGAGCTAGTGCTGGAAGGCCAGCTAGAAAATATTTACAACACCCCTGTTGGACGATAGAAAGGAATGGCTTTAGAGGGAGAGAGACAGAGACAGAGAGAGAGAGAGAGTCAGAGAAATCCATGCATGACATGATATATATATATATATATATATATAATACGCTAAGCATGTGATAAAGTGTTTTTTATTTGTTTTTTACGGGTTTGAAAATACATGTATACTATATATATGTGCACACGCTTTTTACACACGCACGTATATATATATATATATATATATATATATATATATAATTCCTGTCATAATTAATTAATCATAAGTATAAATAGATAGATTCTGCAATATGACGATATTGTGCGAATCGCAGTAATTGATAGATAGATTGATCGAATGATTTATTGGTTGATTGATTTTGATATGAATATATTTAGTTAGACTGACATGAATAAAATCATATGTGAATATATTAATTAATGATTAAGGGATATTGATTTCTTTTCCTTATCGGCTAACAATCCTTCTTCACAAGACTCTAAGAATAAACGTATTTGTAAAGCATTTCGTTTAGTTGGTTTATTTTTATTTTTTATGTCATATCAACTCATACAGGTTATTTAAAGCCGAATCATATTCACATGTGCATTATGTAAATTATGTTTACACATAATCAAGTGATTTCAAGCATTGCTATTTCTTCTTTTCACTCAGTTAAAGGGTTTCGACTCTTGGTATTGTTGTGGGTGCATGTAATTGTTTAGTGGATATGTTACTCTCCAATTTGTAGTGAGTGAGTGTGAGTGAGTTCCCGTTCGTATTTTACGGGTATTAATTTCACGTTCAGTCAACCACAAATACAACACAAATTTTACAAGCACGTAAACAAATGGAATATGACAACAACGAACATTAAGGAACAAACAATTTAATGATCGTAACAAATAGGTTAAAAATAATTAGAAAATACAATGTTCATGATATGTGCGTATGTTGAAAATACGGCTATTGCCAGTTGAATGAAAATAGAATTGTTTGCCCTAGTGTGTGTTTACATGTTAATAAAGTATATCAAATAAATGGGTCCATAGTTGGCCGAAGTAATGAAGATAAAAATTTGACTTTACTTACATACATGGATATGTGTATATGTGTATAAGAGTGA
>CAUZXS010003016.1:0-55000 GCA_963585895.1 Sepioteuthis lessoniana | reverse complement strand
AATTGCAGCGACCAAACACAACAAAAGCAATACAATGAGGAACAGAACAACAATTGTTATATAATTGCGGAATGATCTTTTTTTATATTATCATTTTTCGTTGGTTATATCTTAACATTCGGTTTAGTTAAGATTAGAACTATTCGGCTTAGTGCACGGGTAGGGGCACACATTGAGCGCAGGTGTTCACGCTCACGCGTGGAAGATGTGACACTCACAGATATCATAATAAAACCCCCAGATAGTAAAAATTATGTCTCTCACTCCTCGTGTCGAAAGACTAAACTCAAGAACTCAATAAATGTTTCATACCTGAACTAAAGAAAGTCGTCATTGTTTCGGGATTCCTATGCATATGAACGTTTTACATATCCGCATATTTCACAATGGCTATGTTACACAATAACTGGGAGACAAAAATGGGAAGAAAAACAACTACATGGAAAATTCAAGTGATAAACAAGCGAACACTCACACAAGAAAACTTGGATATGGACAAGAAAGGGGATCCTTAAGACAGAAACTGAATCTCTTCTGATAGCAGCACAAAAAAACACCTTAAAGATTAACTATGTTAGGGCAAAAATATATGATTTACAACAAAATAGCCAATGTAGTTTATGTGGAGATAGATATGAAACGGTCAATCCCCTAATATGTGAATGCAACAAATTAGCACAAAAGGAGTATTAGACAATTTAAGAGTATATGAGTGGGTGGAGAGGGTAATCTACTTGGAATTATTCAAGAAGTATAAATTTGACCATATGAGCAAATGTGATATGCACCAATCAGAATCCGTCCAGGTAAAGGAAACTCACTAAATTCTCAGGGATTTTGAGATACAAACGGATTACCTTATCTTACCCAGTCAACCACAACTCGTAATAGTCTATAAAAAAGAGAACCACCTGAATAATGGACTTTGCCAATCAAAATGAAACGGAAAGAAAGCGAAAAGAGACATACATACCTTGACTTTGCTAGAGAACAGAAAAAATATGGAGCTTGAATGTAATGGTGATACGAATTTTAACTGGTGTACACGGTGCAGTCACTAAAGGATTGGTACAAGGAATGGAGTACTCTGAAATAAGAGGATGAGTGGAGACCACACAAACTACAGCAATATTAAGACTGGCCTAGAATACTGAAACGATTCCTGGAGACTTAAGGAGAGTTGCTGTCAATCCAGTGAAAGACTATCAGTTTACGCCGGTGTAGAAAATAATAGTAATAATAATCCTTTGAAAATGCTTAAACAGTTCTATTTTATCCATAAATGGTACCGTAACTGGTGCTATCACTTTAGTTAGAGTGGATTTGAAAGTAATGGTTATAAAGGCGTAATCTAAATCCAGCATTCTATAAATTATTTGTTTTCACTCTGTTGAATAATTTCAAGCATTTCTATTTAATACAAGTAATTATACTGAACATTTGTTTGCAGAGTTTAAATGGTTTCAAATCCAGCTATCTCATGGCAATCACCGCTTCCTATTTTTAGGATAGAACAGATTAGTGTAAAAGTTAATTCATCTATTAAATATATCTTATCTTTTCAATTAAGCTAGAGCATACGATTTATTGATACACTTACCAACACACACACACACACACACACACACACACACACACACACT
Source organism: Sepioteuthis lessoniana (assembly GCA_963585895.1). NCBI lineage: Eukaryota > Metazoa > Mollusca > Cephalopoda > Myopsida > Loliginidae > Sepioteuthis > Sepioteuthis lessoniana. The sequence goes on along the minus strand of CAUZXS010003016.1, from coordinate 53,357 downwards.
CACAATGGGCATTCCTTTTGAGTTACAAGAATTGATATATATTCATAATCTACATGATTGCCGCCAATATACTTATTAGGATAAACGAGTATTGATTTCAATGGTATATTATACTATATCATAATTTTTGTGTCAAAGCCTGGTAATCAGAGCTTGCGGATATTCCGCTCATAAACATTCAATAACATTGAAACAGCTTTTTTTTATAAATTCGAGTACAACTTTTGAAGGGTCTTTCTGAACTTAGACAACGACAGTTAATTCTTCTAGTATATATATATATATATATATATATATATATATATATATATATATATATAAACTGATAACAACGATCCAAGTGGAAGGAATGATTTATTAGCGGGTAAGTAGGTCCTTGTATCATTTATATATATATATATATATATATATATATATATATATATATATATATATATAAGTACCTGGTGCAAGACCGAACTCAAATGATTTTAGTAATACCAGAACCAAAGAAAATGGGGAAGATAGAAATGAACTAAAAATTCGGAATGTGTTCTTATTTTTAGTTGAAAGAGTTTTTCTAGTTAATTCAAATTATAAATGTATTTCATGTTTGTTGCTTTTTTTCTTTTTTCTTATTGGCATTTAGAATAATAAACAGAAATATGTAACATTATAGTGGTCAAAGGTTTGAAATGTATCCGATAATTTTTTATTATTTCTTTTACAAGTAGTACTCTATGAAAGAATATTTTTAGTTAAAATATTTTTGAAAAAGCATCATAATTTTAATTCAAATTTTATTTACCCTGAGAAGACCTAACGATAAAAGACTTTCAGAATTCACGTCTTTCAATATTCGTCTCATGATAGGATCTTTGTTTACATTTAAAATGTTATTCTAAAATTATAATCCAAAACTCGTGATTTGTTTGAAATATTATTACATTTTCTTTACTCTAAAAACTTGTTTTTTTTTTATATGACAAAAATATGAATTAAATTCTTAATTTTCTCTCGCTGATAAAATGAATTGGTTTAATTTATTTTTTATTACTCCAAAAATCATAACAATAAAAAGAAGCTAAGAATGAAAAGTGTCTCCTTATTTTTCGGTGGAAAATTTGAGTATTAATTCAAACGAAAAGCATTCCTTTATTCTACAGTGTAACCCGGATATAAGATACTCCTTCTCCCGTCCCGAAAACTCTCTTATATCCGCGTTACACTTTTTCTTTTTTCTTCCTCAAACAACTTAAGAGAAATCAAAGGAAGAAAAATGGTGGTCACATTGAAAATATTATGAACAATGAAAGAATGAATAAGGTTAGAAAAACTAGAATGAAACAACGGAAAAGAAAAATTAAAAAAATGAAAAAAAAAAAAAAAAAAAAAAAACAAAGAACCTACGTAAAGAAATGGAAAAAGAAAAAAAAACAAGGAAAAAGAGTGAGAATATAGCAATAAAAGAAAGAGATGAAGCGAGAAAGAATGAGAAATATTATATAAAAGAATAAGAATGGTAAAGAGTATAAAGAATAAAAGTGAACCGAAAATGCGGAGAAGAAAAAGAAGAAAAGAAGGAATAGATCGGAAGCCTTGGTTTAGCATCCAATCAAGGAGAAAGAAAACTCTGAATTGAAGTTAACTTGACTTCGCTTAAAATTGACCTTGTGTCACATACAGTCAGTTGTGGATTACTTGGGTAAATACATACTCGCTTTAAATTTATCAGAGCTTCATTTTTCGCTCTCTCTTTCACTCTCTCTTTCTCTCTCTCTCTCTCTCTCTCTATCTATCTATCTTCCTTTCTCTCTCTCTCTCTCTCCCTCTCTCTTACACACACACACACACACACACACACGCACACACACTGAGACTCCTCTTCTTTTAATTCATTTTTAGACATACAGCATGACCCAGTTTTTCAATCATTCATTGAACGTTACCTTATTATTTGTTTTCTTTGTTCTCTTATGGAATTTCAGATCCACCAGTTCATTATAACATTTTAGATCAGACTGGAGTTATTTTATAAGATATAGTGACATTGAGTTCCTTTAGAACAGCGCACGCATCGCTCTTCTTGGCATGTCTTTTTTGTAAGTTTATATTTAAGCTTACAGAGAATCCTTGTCGTCTGTGGGAAGCGTATCATGTTACGACAAATATATTTATTCTTGTCGACAATGCTCGACTGAAATGTTTGGGTAAAGTATTTACATCACTTTATTTTTTTTACTTACTTCTTCATTTCCCGTTTTTCTTTCGAAATTACACACATAAAACCCTTATTTGGCCCGCAATTAATTCCAGCTCACGTCACCTTTTTTTTCCTGCGGAACGAGAATGAAGAAAATGGCGTCTTATTTTTCTGCCAAATGTGATAAGGTAGCGCACGTTTTACTCAATTTTTCCGTTAACAGATGGAAGAGATGCAATGGTGAGGGTCTTCTTTCTTCCTCTCTAGTAATTGATTTATGATCCTTAGTTTATTCTAGGTCACGTGACACAGAGAGTAAAGGTTGCGTTTTCTTACAGTATACGCACATGGCTAATGCCCACTGGATGACATGAAATACTACTGATACTATCCGTTTTTAAATGTTCTATTTTATTTGAAGAATTTCTTTTCTCACATCATACGTAAATCAGAAACAACCTCTCGATTCCTAAGTGATTTGTATGTGCCTCCTCTTAAAACTCTACCCCATCTTGTTTCTTTCTCCGACTTTTTATGTTTTTTCTCATTTATTTTCTAATTATTTGCGTAATCTTTTCTTACATATATTAATTGACCTCCTAGCTATAGCCCTCTTCGTAGTTTTTTTATATCTCACTATCTTCGAGGAAATCAGGCGATATGCACACACCTATCATACACAGCCATCACCACAGATATATATATATATATATATATATATATATATATATATATATATATATATATATATGAGGTCTCAGTAGCCGTTAAACGATGTATGTAAAAAATATTGTGAATCATAACCGTTTAAAAAAATTTTCCTCGATGCTACTAGCTCCTCGTGGCTGAAGGGTTAGAAGCTTGGTTTAGCGTTTGGGTCGACCGAGTTTCGATCCCAGCTACGGGAAGCTAATATGTCTAGCCACACTGATGAGTACTGATAGAACGAAACAGATCTGTCTGTTGATGACTATATATACATATATATGTGTGAGAGAGAGTGAGTTTCTTTTTACTTTAATGGTTGGAATGCGAAAGATAAGAGCCGACCTTGCCCAACAATTGACTCATATATGATGGGAGAAAACTCGGATTCCTACCTTTCCTGTGTGAAATACAGTCTTATCTACATTTTGAACCCAGAATTACTGTGACCGTATCCTACAACGCTAACCGTCATATATATATATATATACATATATATATATATAAATCTGTGTGTCTGTTTCTTCCTCTCTGAGTCGAATTTGTCATAGATATATTTTAAGATTTTTTATAATTGCATGTTTGTGTTTCTGGGTGTGTGCATGAAGTTCGGTTGTGTTTGTATATATGTGTGTTAGTGAACGTGTCTGAAGTTAGTTTCTGTTTAATGTAACTTTAAGTTTATTTATGTTTTTTTCTTTTATTTGGAGTAATGAGAAGTCATTAGCCTGGTATATTGGCATTATTCTAAAGATTTTATTACTGCATTTGTAAAGGTATTTTGAAGCTTGGCGCTTTCTATTTTCTGGTTATTTAATTCTGTTTTTTATGTAAAGAGACGCTTTTGTTAAGTGTCAGAACAATATATATATATATATATATATGTAAATATATATATATATATATATATGGAGTGTGTGTGTGTACGTGTGTGTGTGTGTGTGCGGGAGAGAGAGAGAGCAAGAGAAAGAGATAGATTGATTGATTTAAAAGTCAATTTGAATTGGCTTTTAATCAATCAAGGCAATCACTGGTAATTCTAATGCAACAATATTAGACTGCCTATTTGACCTGTGTAACGTTTTTGTTTATTGTAACGTTATTAAGGAATTCCACGAAAAAGTATAATCTCTTTTTGAAATATCTATACTCACTGGAATCCGGATGGAAATCAGGGATAATTGTGGCCTTGATGTGAGTTATATCCATGTCCCTTATTATGCTGTTAATAGCAGCGCATGTCAATACTGTCATCTTTGTATTACTGGGTTCAATGAGCAGAGGCAATGTAAACGTAATCTCAAGAGACATTATTACAAGGATCTTGTGATTATTCCCATTGAGATTGATGTGGGTTAAAGGGTTTAATGATGTCTTGAGCAACAGTACAGCTTTCAGAACGAGGCTTGATCGAACGATCTAAGCATAAACGATGATCCAACATTCATTCGGAATTTATTTAATTTCATCTCGTCTCTTTTATTCTTTTCCAAATTGCCCTTTCTTTCTTTACTGCTTTTTTCTTCACTGATTCAAACCGACCCTTTTGATTTTTATTATATTTTCCTTGATTTTTCTTTTCAATTCCCGTCTTTATTTTTTTCAATTTTCTTCTTTTCTTCTTTTTCACTTCTATTCACTTTCTTTCTTTAACTTTTTATATTATTTTTGTCTTTTTTCTAATTTTTTTTCTTTTATATCCACTTTCCTCTTTCTTCCTTTTTCCTTTGTATTCATTGAATATATTTTTTTTTCAAACGTTTATTTTTTTATCCTTATTATCTTTTTTATCGAATTCATCTTTCTTCATTATTTTTGTTTCCATTGTTTCAATTTTTTTGTTAATATTAACTCTGTTTTTCCATTTATATTTCCTTTATCTGTTATTTCTCGTAATTTTTCATTTTTTGAGTTTTTATTTTTGTTGTTATTTCATTTTTTTCATCATTAATTATCTTATTTTCATGTGTCTTAAAGTTTTCATCAGTTTTCTTTCTTTTAAATTTGGTTTTATCTTTTAGGTAAATGTTTTATTTTCTTATTTTTCTTTTAATCGTAGTAGGATCTTACTGGGTTAATGTTTTATATGAATTATTATGATGTCTTTCTTTTTTTAATTCTAGTTATTTTCTATTGGTTGTTATGAATGTGGACCCTGGGAATAGTCAGATTCATATCTTATTCATAAATATAGACTCTCTCTCTCTCTCTCTCTCTCTCTCTCTCTCTCTCTCTCTCTCTCTCTCTCTCTCTTGATTGCAAAACAACAGATGTAGACGAGAATTCCGAAGAGTTGATTTCGGGTCAAGAGTTCGTGCTGGCCGATTGATGGTCAAGTTTCCCTAATATTGATGCATAAACTGGCAAGTAGCTCCTAGCAACAAGCGACCTATTTGAAGCCTGAATACCGATTGGGCAAGAAACCCTCGTGATTCGAGGCAGTGGGAAGGTTAAATCTGTCAAGAGGAAAAATCAGACAAATCGATTGGCCAAGAAATCCTGTAATAGACACATGCGTCTGAGATGCAAAGGATAAATTGTCTTCCCCAGGCCAGCTCATATGGGGAGATTAAAAGGCAGCCATAAAAAGGATAAGAACCACGTGACTATTTTGTTCGTCGCCTGACAGCAAGAAAAAAGAGAGAATCAGAAACGATTTGAAGATATACCAAGAAAGAAAGAAAGAAAGAAGAAAAAAGAAATTAACGGCCGGTGAAACGTGACACCAGAAAAAATAGAGATACATGTATATAAAAGAAGACGAGATAAAAGAAAAAGAAAGACAGAAGTAAAATAAGCTTTTATTTTGATGTTGTTTTACTTTTTGTTCCTACCGCAGATAAAACACAAAAATATTTACACACATCATCCGAAGAAACATTCTAGTTGAATCTTCCCCTAATTGTTAAAATATAAACATTCTTATTTTTGTCAGCAAGATTATTTTACTTTGCATACATGCTTTTATTTTTTTGGGGTTGATAATAAAATAATGTTTATCCTAAATTTTGCATTTTGTACTGTCTTCATTTTCCGCTTGTTCAAAAATCTGTGTGTCATAGTTTTCCCTGTTCGCTTGTGGTTGAATGACATCCCGAAATAAAATATTGTCCGACCTAATACCAGCAATACGCGTGGCGTTGTCTGGGTGATAGATGTAGGTAAAAGCGTCGAGACTACAAGCTTGTCACCTCCGATAGTAAACCAGTCGGAGAAGTTTCCTGGCATGCTTGCTTACCTTTCTTCTTCACGATAAGTTGCAGTTATGAAGGAGGTACTGCAGCAGGGCTTTAATATCCGGGAGCAGACATCATTCAGATTTGGTTGCATCTTTACACACACACACACACACACACACACATATATATGTGTGTGTGTGTGTGTATGTGTGTGTGTGTGCGTGTGTGTGTGAGGAAACATACGATAAGTAAGAATATACTAGAGTCGACTGAAAAGTTTTGAGGCTGACCAAGATACTTGCCTGGAATGTAACCAAATGATGTTTGTTTTCACGGCCCACACACTCCTTTCATTTGTATTTCATTGCTTGGATCACATTGATGAAAACGTCATCGACAGCACTAATGACATTATCTTATTACATCATCTTAATAATTTTTCATCCCACGAACTGTTCCCCCACCTTATGACATTTTGAAAAGAACAAGCTCTTATGAATATTCACGGATATGAATTATATATTCATATATGTGAGTTTTCGAGAGCGCGCGTGCGTGTGTGTATGTGAAAGAGAGAGAGAGAGAGAGAGAGAGAGAGAGGGGGGGACAACTGGAGACAGACAGATAGATTGGCAAATCGTTCCAAAAGTCCAACTTTTGCAAAACAGAGGGTGTCAATTATTTTTACCGACCCGTCATGGGTAAACTGGAGGGTATTTTGAACATTTTAGCCATGTAAGACTATATTTTCGTTTCCGTTTACTATTTGAGAGATGATGACAAAAAATCAGTTCTTCTTACAACTTGCAGCATAACAAACGAATTTGTAGTGTTTTGTAATTACCTTATACCTCTTTCTGCTACTTCGTAGGTTTGTTATCCTTAACATAATTGTTGAAGTGTAGAAATACAGACCAAATAACTTTTCGACATTGACATTTTCTTTTCTTTTAGAATTTGAAATAGAGTTTAATATGATATGCGTTTTATTCTATTATCTTAGACTCCTATGCAGCAGGTTAAATGCTTTGATTTGGATTGCAGATAGTTACTTTACGGTTTATTTTCAATTAAAAATTTACAATGAACGATGGCACATGTTAAATACGGCTATTAATTATAAATATATAAAAGAAAAGACATTTATCAATTTATTATTTGATATATTTTTTTGTGTTTATTTTGTGTAATATCGTAATTGCTTATGTTGTAAAAAAATGTCCATTTTCCCTTTAAAACCTTGCTTTAGGGCAATGGATAACACTATATAAAACAAATTTTCTTCCCGGTAAGTATTTTTTTAATGCTTATATTGTAAAAGTAAAGAAAATAACCGTTTATAGCTTTCAAATTTATCTGGATAACATTATACAAGAGAACTTTTATTTTAGCTTCGTAGGTATTATGTTGTAAAAGTATAGTTAATGACCATAATACCCTTAAAAATTCCCTTTATTGCTGTGAATGATAGAAAGTAGATGGTAAAGATGTTCCTATAAGAAAAAAGAGCAAATTTACGCATGTTTATTTAAGTATGGTTTGATTAAAATCACAAATGAATTAAAATATATATACCCAAGTCATACAAACATAAACGAAAATTGTGTAAAGTTTTACAAAGGTTCTTGCCAATTAATCAGGACTGAATCTATCTGGAGTATTCTGCTATACGAGTAAATCCTAAATTTCTGCATCAAGAAAGTAGAATTTCAAGAGAAAAATATGCCTTTTCTATTTACTGTGTACATAAGCAATTGGGGAAAAAACACTGTTAGAATGTCAACGATATATATCACCATGTAAAAGAAGTATTGCCTTTTCTTAATTCTAATATCGAGAAAAAGTAAGACTCTTACATATGCAGGCCTACTGCAATCAAAGGGGAAGCGAAGGCTCCCTTTTCAATAGCTACTGCACCAAGGATGGCACTACTCTTTTCCCGGCGTTGCTCCACTTATCCTTGATCCATAACGTATAATCAAGTCGGCATCTAATACTATTTTTAGTGTCTTTGGTATGAACCAAACTGGAATTGAACCCTGGTCTCCAGACCATTGGCGAACACTTTACTCACTCTGTTAATGAGCCGTATTACAAAGTAATGTCTTAAATATTCGTTTAAAGATATAATTGTCCAGAGAAAAAAATGAATGGGTATCTGAAATTAATCTAAACTTCTGAGATAAGTTATTTATATCATTCACACGATTCCGAAAATTGTCTTAAACTGTTTTTCTTTTATTATTTAATACATTCGATTATTTTTTTTATTTTGGCCTTCTTCAAATGTCTTTTATTCTAATCACTAACATTGTGGGGAATTCTGAACTGATATCTTTATTTAATCCACCCGCGTAGATTTTCTCATCGCGCGGAAAAATAAAAGCGTACATATCCTCTGGGCGAAGACTCAGAATCAAATGTGAGTAGGTTTAAGCCATTTAAACAGGATCTCGGAATTGAGCAAGAGGATAAAGGCATTGGTTTAAAGCGTCTACTTTGCGTTTACTTGGAAGACGTGAGTTAAGGTTTAGCTAAAAGATAAGCAATTTTACCATTAACTCATTCGAGATATTTCAAGGTATACGCAGTGGAATGAGTACATCCTGCCCCCATTAATTGAATAAAGTGTTCGGTCCAAAATTTATTGGTGGTTAAAAACTCCCCCACCAAAAAAAAGGACGGTCGAATGGAACAGAAGAAAAAAACACTGTGTACATGTATTTACACCACTCTTCTGCTCATAAGGCGCCTTTGGTGGTGTAATGGTTAGCAAGCTCGACTAGCAAACCTACACAAGTGAGTCCGAGTCTCATTGGGTGCCCCTTTCATATGGCCTTGTGCCACATCTAAGCAAAAAAAACAGATTAGTAAATTACCACTCCTCTGCTCATAACAGGATTCTACACAAAGTCATTTTTAAAACGAGGCACAGCTGTTTTGAATATAATGTTATCTTTCTACTAGAACGGTTACCTTCAAAGGCTCCCTACCAGGGAGAAGACAAGATGCCTTCATACTTTCGCTTAGTGTATTAGTGCGAAATGAAATGCAAACGGTCTAATACAGGATTTTAACTCTGGTCGTTTCATCGTTTTGCTTCAGTGATAACCGTTACGCCCCACATTTTTCATGGAAATCAATAATGTTGCGTTATTTCATGTCCCCAAAAACTTTCAGAATGCAATTCTTTACTGAATGCTGAACCAAAAAAATCATTTACCGAAGATTCAGTGTGTCCCTGCTCCATTGACGGTATACTTATCTTAGACTTGTTGTTGCAAAACAAATATTTGCCTATCAGCAAACATTTTTGGACTAAAACATTCTTATTCTAATACATCATACATTCTTCTGTAAACTTAACATTGCACGTCTCAGCCAACAAGAATTTGACGAGAATATTTTTCTAGACTGGACCAATCTTTATAATTTGTTGCCATTTGAATAGCCTCAAAACAAATGATTTGAGTGGATTAAAATAATTTTTGCTATAACGCATAGTTTACATTTGTGGAAAGATTTCTGCAAAAAGAATATTCTTTGCAAAAGTATTTGTAGTGTGAAATTTGAAGGGGTAGTTGATCACAGTAAAATGACCAGATGTTTCAAGAATTCCCCCCGGTTAAAACAACTTGTATGATCAGGCACGTCCTGGTTGACTCACAACCGTGGATTCTTAGCCTGTTATTCAAGCCACAAAGACAACTCTGGCAGGTAGAAATCGAGGAGCCTCAAGGCGAGATGGACATTTCACAGTGTTAGTGTGGTTCGTCATCTCAGAGATCTCAGTGAAATCAACGTGTTTCTCACGTTATCAAAATGTTGCTTAATTTTATACTTGATCCAGCAGTTACAATTCGCTTAAAGACGCTGGATGCGGTTATTTACTTGTATGTAGAGACGAGTTGTATTTATGAACTTAAAACTAATTACAAACCAGTCAGTAAAGGCAAATACTTTATAATTTTAGTTTATCTCAGTTAAGGAAATTTAATGAATGGTGTGAGCACGAAGTAAGGCGCCATATTATCAATGATTTTTGCGTTAAATTACATACATCAACTTTTCTAAGCACAATTTAATGCACTCATTTTCCATGTCTTGTGGGTTACGATGAATTATATATATATATATATATATGTATATATATCTATATATATATATATATATATATATATATATATAAGATGCTTGTGTGGCTGTATGTGTGGTAGTGGGTATATGTTTGCGTAAGTGTGTAAGTGAGTAAATACCAACCACCATTTCCAGTAGAAATATGCATAGTCGCCTGATGTTTTCACAGTTCTATTTACCGAAGTGCAAATATTAAACCAAACAAATTTGCTATTCTTCAGCTATTCACATTTTATACAGCATCTTTCGGTAATCTTAAGATTTTTTTTTATCTGGTATTTTTAAAGGAACAAGGTTACATTTGTTGTATCTTCTAATATTTCCAACAGAAAAAGACATTTATAAAAATGTTAATGAGTTTCATGCATTACTTTTGCCGGTGGACATTTGGAGAAAGAAGAGTCCGATCCTATTTGAAAGGTTCAGTTCATTGTTCCGGTCAGTCATAATCTATATCAATAAAATGGTGACAAGTGTATTGATAAATAGAATTAGATTATGCTTGAGTGTAGAGAGACGGGAAAAAACTGTAGCTAAGATTGAAAAAAAAAAGAGTGAACAATAAATTCAGGTGGAGAATAGATTTTAAATCTGAAAATCTTCTCTGTCAGTGGGGCTTATAATACGCCCAATAGATTCTCTGAAGAAGGTTAAGACTCAACACTCAAAAAATAAGTTCTCTCGGTATGAGATAATAGCCGATAATAACACTCTAGTTACAAAATTCTGGTACTCCTGGGAGTTTGTAGGAGCTCTTCATTATCATTACTCCTCGATCAGCTCTGAACTGGAGAAGTAGTACCTATAAGGTCCCCATCTGTGGGTTGAATAGATATGTTTGGAAATTATGTTTTCGACAGAAACTCTTGAATCCTAACAACTGTGTACCAGCAAGTGATTTTTATTATTATCAAATAGATTTAAAATCATAAAATTGTATATAAATTATTCGTATTGAATACAAATACTTCATACCATATTATAGTGAGCGAACAAATTATTATTATAATTATTTACTCATTAGAGTTTTTCACATCAGCGTTAGCTGATGGTCTTTCACTGGAGTTTGAAAGATAGCAAGTCTCCTCAAGTCACCAGGATTCTTCTCAGTATTCTGGCCGTTCTCAATAATGTAATAGTTTGGATGGTCTCCACTCGTCCGCCAACTTCCAAGTCCTCCAGTCCCTTTAGTAATCCTTTAGTTACTGTTCCAAACGCACCAATTACAATTGGTATAATTGTTACCTTCATGTTCCATATTTTTTTTTAATTACCTAACAAGGTCGAGGTACGTGTCCTTCTTTTCATATTCTTTCAGTTTTATTCTGTGGTCAGCCGGGAGAGCCAAGTCCACAATTTTGCTAGTTCTTTTTTTTTTGTTGTTGTTGTTCATTATTATTATTAGGTCTGGTATTCTGGTCGAGATTAGGTGGTCTGTGTGTATGTTAAAGTCCCATAGGAGTTTATGTGTTGTTGTTGTTGTTATTTTTTTTAATCCTTTAGAGTTTTTCACATCAGTGTTAGCTGATGATTTTTTTTCTGGAGTTTGAGTGACAGCAAATCTCCTCAAGTCTCCAGGACTCGTCTCAGGATTCTGGCCGTTCTTAGCAATGCTGTCGTTTGGATAGTCTCTACCCGTCTGCCAACTTCCAAGTCCTCCAGGCCTTTTAATGTGCCTAACGCACCAATTACAATTGGCACAATCGTTACTTTCATGTACCACAGCTTTTTCCATTCTCTAGCAAGGTTGAGGTACTTATCCTCACATGCAAAGATAAAAGAGTTACTAAAAATTATTGCTCAATAACGTTGAGAAAATATAAACTTACGATCAAACATTTAGATATGAATAAAATTTCAACCTTAAATAACGGAGAAGGAGTCGATATGCAGCTTAAAAAGTAACTGATCGAAACAAAATCTGAAATCTTCTTCTTCTTCTTGAGGTAGATTGGATTTGGAAGTGATTGTATTATTATATCGTTTATGATTAAGTAAACTAATATAATACCCTATACGAAAATACGGGATATTTACGCATGGATTAGTCATTCAGTGGTATATCAAAGCTCTGATGCGGTCGGGCAATAAACAATTTGTCGTCCTCCAGAACTACTGCAAGAATGTAATATCTTTACACTTGCTGAAGTCAGTGTCCCAAACAAGGTAATTTTATAATCTATCAATCTTAATTTTCTTTCCATGATAGTCTCTAATTAATATTTTCCTTCCGCATTATTTTTATTCGCCCGTAAAATTAAATGCTCCTCTCATATATATATATATGTGTGTGTGTGTGTGTGTGTGTGTGTGTGTGTGTGTGTGTGTGTTATTCTCTTTCACGAGACCCATTTCAAATAAAGGATGTATGAGAATTAAAGTCTGGGCGTATTCTGAACAAGTCCCCCGAATTTGAATACTGACAAGCTTTGAAAATGTAAAGTAATCATTTCCTGTCTTTATATATTTATGTTTTTAAATATCTAAGATAATTTAATGAGCGTCCAAAATCTGTTTTCTGTCCAAACGAGGAGGGAAAAAAGAAAAAAGAAAAAACTCAAAACAAAAAAGCTGGCCAGTACATTAATTAACGGTTGATTCACTTTGACTTTTGAAGTGAAACAAACTTTTGAAGTGAAACAAACTTCTTCATCCTGAGAATATAATTTTTTTGTTCAAATTTTTTCTATAACTAAAATTATGCTCTTTCAGGAGGCCCATTTAAAATACAGGGAATATGGCTCTAATAGTCATTCCGTGTTCTGAACAAATTACCCAAATAGAAATATTTCTATTGCAGCAGAAAACAAAAAAAAACTTTCAACAGAATTATCTAGTCTAAACAGATTGAACAAATAATCCAACGTGTGTCTGATCCAGATTAAATAGGTTTGTTAAAACTTAAGAAAATAAATTTTTTTTTTCTTTTTCACAACGACACACATATCCTGCCCTGACATGCCACAATATAAGAGAGTTAGAGGAGGAGAGTACTTTATGAACCTTTCAAGCATATACTAAATGAAACCATAGAAAGCACCATGGCTGATGTGAAAAAAAAACGGTGAGTCACTGATACTTCAACGGACGCTTTGCGGAAGAACCTCATCGGAAAACGGCCATGATCAAATAGTCCGGGTAATTACTGCACATCCTTTGAAAGGATGGTGTCGAATGATGAGAAAAACAGCCAACGAAAGGAATCCATGATTATAATCGAAACCATATATCCAAGCTCCATCGCTCTTCAGGTGGGTAACCAAAGGGCGCGTTCTGCTGAGGTTGGAGCTCTGGAACTAGTTAAGGGAAAATCAGCGACAGAGCCCATAACGAAAGACAACTTACTAAGATACAACTGGAATTTAAACTAAATAACCCGACTACCTAAGATTAAAGCATCTACAGTTGTGTACAATATAGACATTATATGCGAGCCAGAACAAATAGTAAAGTAGATTTATATACTAAAATACCGAATTTGATTGAGCATCCGTCTCGTAATCTGAAGTGGAAAACTCCGTTAATCTCGGAAGACGAAGCCTAAGAATGCTTTTTATTCTTCGTGCCTTAAAATCAATAAATAGAATCGAGAGTACCTACCCGAGAATCATGTGTGCTACATTAATGGCAAGATATGCACAACTCTTGCCACACTCCTACTAATGCTAGTGATGAATCGTATTTCATAAACTTCTTCGGTGGGCTAACTTCCCTTGTTTGGCACATTCCAAAAGACAAATACGTAATCATCGTTGTTGACATGAATGCTGAAAGAGGCAATGATTAAGTGATAAATTTTGTTTGTCAAATAGAAAATAAATTTTTCCCTGGAGAATGGGATTTCATGCCTAAATACGAAAATCCAAAAAAAGAGGGAAAACTTCAGTTTTATACCTACTCAAATAACGGTAAAGAAAGGCCAGAGGATATTATTATAAACAAGAAATGGATAAATAACGCTCTGAATTTTGAGGCATACTTCCGGCTGCAATGCACTTGTTGTACTGTTCCAACAACTTCTGTAAGGGCTCATAGAAGTCCTCTTGTGTCAGAGTGTCAATGTCCTTCGTCACAGTCTCTTTCGTCTCCTCAATTGTCTTATAACAACAGCCTCTGAGCTTAGGGAATAACCAAAGTCACTGGGAGCAAGGTCTGGACTATAGGGAGGCTAAGGAACTGTCTTGATGGCCATCTTGGTCAAATAGTCTGTGACAAGGATGGAGTTGTGGACTGGTGCATTGTCCTGGTGAAAATGCCACTGACCTGATTTGAAGAGTGCTGGCCTCTTCCCTAGGAATCTCTTCCTGAACTCCCTTAAAACCTCAACATAGTAACCCTAACCCTACCCCTAACTCTTTGGCCAATCAACTCTGGTGTTCTGACTTCCTTACTCCTCCCACACCTCTCATCATCCCTCACAGACTCCCTGCCTTCCTTGAATCTCTTATGCCACTCAAAAACTGATCCTCGATTCATGCAAGATTCTCCAAAAGCAGTGTGAAGCATTCCATACGTTTCTCTGGCTTTTTTTCCAAGTTTAAAACATAATTTTTTTGGATATCGTACTTTTAAAGAGTCCTCGCGTCAGATTGCATTTTTGAAATTCACCAGCTCTGACAATCAGGCTTTAGCAGGGTGCATTCCAATTCCTGCAGTAGCTGTTCATTTAAAACTGAAATCATAAAAATTGGTCTGTTAACTCACAAGATGTATAGCAATAATATACTGACAATTTAAAATGCCTGTACAAAAAAAAAGTCTGGAAAGGCACCACGTATGTATATATATATATATATATATATATATATATATACGTGTGTCTGTGTGTGTTTTCAGAGAAAGTGAGAGAGAGGGAGAGAAAGTGAGAGAGAGAGAGAGAGAGGAGACTATAGAATTTGCAAGTTAATGGTTAATAGTTCATTTTTGACAGAATATTAACAATAATTCAACAAAAGCGAAAACAAGAAAACAAAACCAAATCAATATTGAAATAATATTTTGTTCATTTTCTCTTATTAATAATATTCTTTGGTATTGTCAAATATGAACGTTTTAATTGTACTAGCAACCTTGTGAAATTATGGTGTTGTGCAAAAATCATTTTCATAGAAACGCATATCTAGTTTGTTATGAGTGCCACTATTAAAACTATTCTCATTCTTATTTAATGGTTGCAGGTAAAAAAAACTGATACACATAGACACGGAGATCCCTAGAGACACAAAATTGCATTGTAAGTCATAAGAAAACTAGCTAATTAAATCTACTACAATCCACATCTTTTCAAAGACTGTATTCCTCCAACCACACCCTCACGGGAAGGACATTATACGAGGTCAACTTTTATGATGAGAAAATTTTATTTGAATAATCTTGCCTTTTCCTAAGCTGGTTGCCGTACTAATGTTGTATAGCCAAATATAATTATACGTATACATATACAACTATATGTGGAAACATAGTCAACATACTGACGACTTCAATCAACGAAGGAACACACTTCTTTATAGAAATATACCTCTCACAGTTTATTCTCGAAAGGGTTGCGAAAGGGTTGCGAAACGGTTGATGTTGGTTGTGTGTGAGAGGTGTGATGGAGACGAAGACAGACTGCTACATATTAACCCAAAGTTCTTCTCACAATCATAGCAGCACTTCTTCCTCATCTTGGTTGGGCTGCTGAACCGTGGATCGTGGAGGGCCAAAGCTCTCTGTTTGGAGCTGGTTCTCACTCCGCGGGCATCCTATCTCCAACTGCGACTGGAACAGAACTGACCAACCCAAGCCGTTTGTGGCACCTGGTTATATAATTGTTTGACATCCACCTGCTTCATGTGAGCGTACACATCTACACCGAATTCAACCACATCCACAGATCAAGTTGATATTCCGATATCTTCGACCGGATGCACCTGTTTCGCTTATTTACACAGGTGCATCTCTTGATTGACGGCTCGGTCGAGGGTCAATATGCTACACTAATACAGAATAACTCAAAATATTCTTCAAGTTAACCGTAGCCAAAGGGAAGATGAGGATCCGTGCCTTTCCCAAGAGTATTACTGAAAAGCAATGTGAGGCTCATACAGCATTTGAACTCAGATCACTTTACCACAATTTTGAAATTGTTTCTAGAGTACAAAACATTGCCATGTTGCCATTATGGCTCTGTACATCATGTAAATCTCAATGGGTACGGCTTTATTAAATGTCAAATCTGAGCTAAATAGGACTTTCTCTTCATATATGTTATGCCTGTGTACAATAAGCTACTAAAGAACAAATCGCAGAAAGTCCAATGAAAAGATTAGTCAGCATTTGAAGGACATCATATTTTTTCGGTATTTTCTTGTATTTCTTCTGTAATCTTGAATGATTACCTCGAACTGTCAGGTTTCTTTTCTATTAAAAAAAATCGGTCTATATGCGCCTATTCACTCATTTCTTTCTTTCTTTCTTTCTTTCTTTCTTTCTCTATCGCCGTCTCCGTCTCTCTCTCTCTCCCTCCCCTCTCGCTCTCTCTCTCTCTCTCTCTATATATATATATATATATATATGTGTGTGTGTGTGTGTGTATCTGTCTGTCTCTATTTCTTTCTTTCTTTTTTTTTGTTTCCATTCCTTCGTTAATCTCGTGGCTATTATTTCTTTTCAATTTTTTCGCTTGTAGTATTTCGAATCGTTCTGTTCCATATTTTATCTTAATTTCTCTCAAGAATGATATATTTTTTTTGCAGAATGTTTTCACAGTTTGATTTTTTTTTTCATAACAGTTTTATTCCTATATTTTAAACCAATTTCAGCTTTTTTAAACGCTTTCTCCCCCTTTCTAATTTACTTATCCCAATTTCTTCATCCTCATGTGTTTCCTTATTCAACCTCTATTTCCATTATTTTCCTTATTGCTTTCTTCTTCTTCTTCTTCTTCTTCTTCTTCTTCTTCTTCTTCTTCTTCTTCTTCTTTCTACTATTTCGCCCCGTTTCCAGTCCATTTTTATCCCCGACAATCTCCTCTCCTTTCTTCTTAATACCTCATCTCCATTTGTTTGTTTGTTTGTTTCATTCTGATTGAATTATTTGTTTTCTGTCAACTTTCTTTTTCTATTTTTTTCACTTCTTTTTTTAATTCCCTTAAATCTGATTTTTCTCTTCTCAACTTAACTCATCTTTAATACCTACATACTGAAGAAAATATCATATGGCCGAGTTCTAAATTCTCAAGACTTTACCTGACTCTTTAATCCAGTCTTTCTGGAATGTACTGACCTGTAAGCCAAATACATCTCAGAATCCCCTTCGAGGCATTATTTCCAACTGAGACTGTTAATCCTCACCCACACGACATTGGCTCTTTTTACCCTCGAATTCTATTTATTACAAAATGTTATTTAATCGCACAATGACTTTGCAGAGCGTAAAGCCCCGTAAGATTTTTTTTCTTTTACTTAACTCTCTGAGTCGAATATTGTAGTTCCGATTTCGACAAAGATTAACGACAAGTTTTGCTTGTTTCTCCCATGCGACTTGGCTCGGAAACCTTTGAACTCAACAGGGAAATAAATGGAATCTGACCCACCATTTTTTTCTATGCCAGAAACTTGGATCTGATCACAGTTAAGTCTTTTGTGAAACCTATAAGTTGTGAATTCGATATTCTATGAATGAGTTAAAGAAAGTAGCGTGGATTTGAATAGGTTTAATAAAGGCAAATTCTTACAGAACAAAATACCAGTCACTATTACTTGGATAAGGTGTTTACAAAATAAATTAACAGTTTCAGTTATGTTTAAAAAGAAAGGAATAGAGATTCACTCTAACGATTTACAACTTTGTTGCTAAAGCTTTAAAGTATATTACTCTTGATTACAGTTAAGTTATGGCCAATAATTAGACGGCTCATAAATCAATCTTTTCTCACAATGGTCCAAACCTTCTGTATAAATAAATAGCAATACTTCTTTTTACACATATATTGCAGTCTATAATGAATCATTTTAAGCCGTTTCCCTAGAATTTTCTTACTGGTATCACTTAAAGCAATAAGCTTTCGGTAGCATCATGAGGCAAAGTGACAACAACTGTAGCTGTTAAGAATGTTGTTTCAGTACTCGAATATATAATAAAGGTTATAATTTTATAACGGCATTTTCGAACACATTAAGGGAAACCAGCTCTAGTTAGACAACCCTTCTAAGATTGATAAAAGGAATACGGAACGATTGGATGTTTTCGTAAATGCTGAATTCCGGGAGATTAATAAAAGAAAACATTCGGACGTGTTCTTGCTAGTTACCGCTGTATCAAACATAAACGCAAAATTGAGTTATTATATCCACGGCAGACTCTTTGGAAAGCTTTGTGAAAATACTAAGGATGGAAGATAGAATTATTTTACTAGCCTGCCAAACCAATTAGAGGTTAGGAAATAACGCGTTCAGTGTACATTCATATTCTCGTTTTCTGTGAAGTTGTTTTTAAGAGGTTTCATTTTGCATACGGTCCTATCGAATACGAATAAGTTTAAAACATATCTTTGACTAATAGATAAGAGCATAAAAGGTACTAACATTCCGGGTCAAAGTGGACCTGGAAGTAATGATGATTCTCCAAAATTAATACTAGTCCATCTGAAGTATTTTAGTGTCATATCCCTTTTGTGTGGGGGATATAGTCAGCAAATTCTAAGTCTTGTCGACAGGGCGTGAACGCAAATATCTTTATTTCTGTTGAGAAATACTGAATACACGTAAAGCTACAACAACAAAATTCCCCGTGGTGTAATGGTTAAAGCGATTGACTGCGGAATTGTAGTACGCAAGTTCGTACTCCAGTCGCGCTATTACGTTCACTTTCGGGCAAATACCCTTGGGAAAGGTATGAACCCCCTTATCCTCCCAGCTATGGGTTAAATAGTACTGCTACAGTTCTTCTAGGAGAATGGCTTTGGCATTAAATAACCTAAAAAGAGTTGATATGCCATTAAACAAAAGAAACCAAACCAATAAAATTCGCAATTTTTTTTCCTACAAATCTCAAAATTTATATTTAAACTTTTCAAAGTTTCTTTTAATTTTACGGCGTCTCGGCATGTAGAGTTCACGTATTGACAGTTTTAATCCGTTTTAGCAATGACTGTTATAATAAAGAATAAATATTGTTTGCTAAAGTTCCTTTTCTGAGAAATCAAATATCAGACTTTCTTTTCTAAATGTAGTTAAACAACACTACTATAGTCTCATAACATTCATTAAAAATTCATTTACTGTCTGGCAGTAAAGAGAGAATTTTTTCTAAGCGTATTTCCTTATCGTAATCACCTATGATCAAATGTTTTCAAAAAGTTCCTCTCGTTCTTTTCACATCTTTCGGTCTCTATAACTTTATTTAGCGATTACTTTATTTTACTTTTTTCGTTTTATTTTATTCAACTCTTTCTCCCTATCAAACAAAATATGTTTTATTTAAATTTCTCCGTTTGATTTTTCTATATTTTTTCTTTTCATTTTCTCACTATTTTTCTTTTTCTTTTCGCACATATTTTTGTTTCCTTTGTTGTTGCCTTTCTTTCTTTTACTCAGGTATTTTTATTTTTAGCTCATTTAATATTTTACCCCTGTTTTTCCTTTTCCTTTTCCTTTCTTTCTTTCTTCTTTATTTTTTACATCATATTTCTTATTTTTCTTTCGGGCTTTTTTTTTCAAATGCAGAGTTTTTTTTTTTTTTTTTCGTTTTTTAAATTTCAAAATGGCAATTCTCTTTCGCATATTATTTTCATAATATGTTTTTGTTTGTTTTTGTTTTTGCATACATTTAGTATTCTTTTCTTTCTAATTTGTTTTCTCTGGAAATTTATTTCATATCGTCTACTTTTATTTTCTTTCTCCGAGTTCTTTTCTTTTTTCTTTATGTCTTTCTTTCTTCATTGAATTTCTACATTCTTTTTCATGTTTATAAACTTTTCACACTTTATATTTATGAAATGTCTTTCCCATTTTAATTTCTTTTTTCTGATAATAAACATTTTTCCTCCTTTTTTAATTAATTTATTGTGTTATCTTTCGCTTTTTTCTTCTTTTCTTATAAATGTTTCAATAATACGGTTGCTTATAATTCTTCTTGTTTCTTAATGAGTTGTCTCAACTAAAACAATATTCACCATAATGAAATTAGTTGAGATTTCTCTATTTCTTTTTCTCCCAGCATTCAGTCTAACCGTTTCAGATGATAAAAGACAAACTAAAAAAATAATCTACGTCGAGTAAGATGTCAAGAATTGAATCCCATACCGAGTGATGCAAACAGAAAAACAGTAATTTTTCGGTATCTTTTTAGCTTTTCTTCCTTCGCTAGTAATTTTTTTTGGTTGGTCTCCTCAAGATTTTTTTGAGTTCTAGTTGTCGTGCATTTTTCAGTTTCGTCCAAAACATTCTTAATGTTCTGTTTTTGTTTACTTGCTTGTTGTCGATGTCTTTTCATCAGTGATTCAAGTCTGAGTTCCCACCCGGGTTTTGATTTTCTGCTAGTGGCCTTCAAGGGGACCTCGATTTTTTCAAAGACTAATTTATCTCCTACATGTATTAAATCGTTTAACTCTGTAATGTCGTTTGTCGGGATATTTGTCAAGAAGTCGTTTACATTTTCAGTATCAGACTTGAACGTCCTCTACTTTTGGTTCCTGAGAGAAGGCAATGTGATTTCTTTTTAGACATGATTCCTTTGATGGTATCTACATTAGTTTTTTTCCTCTTAGGTCAGTGTTTGTATTTATGCGTTTGCAGTGCATGAGTCATTGTCATGTTGTGTTTGAAGTCTCTGGCTTTCCTGTGTTAAGTCTCTTGGATTCTGTGGTAGATGGTTTTTGATGTGTTTGCTATATATTTGATGGTGGATTTCTAGTATTTCAAGATCAGAAAACCAACCATTCTTTCTTATTGTCCTAACCTGGTCAGTGAGCCTCTGGTTTGTTGCCTTCAGTCTACCAAATTCAGTGCAGATTTCTATCATTCTTTTTCTATACCCTCTTTTGGCAGGGTTGCTTCTAAAATAACAGTATAATGCTAGTTTGTTATCTTCCTAAGTCCCTAGTGAGTGGTCGATTTGTTCATCGTTTGTGTACCTGGAAAAAGAATAACCAACATTTGCAGGATGCCGATTGGGTCTCCCATGTTGGCTGTCAATGGAATACCTGCGGATCATGACACCCAAACCTGTCGTCTGGGCCCCATGTTGATTATTTTTTTGATTTGTCATTTTTCATGGGAAGTATATTTTAGCTATACCAGACCCAGGGGTTGTTTATTATCTGTGCGCCTGACACAGATATGACCGAAAACGGTCACGGTGAGTGTTCATGAAAAGCGGGTTAGAAAAAAAATTAAATGGAAAATCCTTAAGTTTTAACTAAGTTAAAGTTCGATAACTTGCTATTTTAATACCGTACCTCTAAAGACAAGTACCTGAGCTAGTTTCATGTTTGCCAATATTACCTTTTGGCTTTATATTTGCTGCCCTATATTAAGACTATTTCTTAAAATGCTGGTCTTTTCATAATAAAGAGTTGGCTCCTTATGTCATTTCGGTTTCAATGAGAACATAATTGTACTTAACACTTTCAGACTAATTCTAGTACCTATATTTTCATCACTCGAGAGAAGCCATACGTAAGCCATATAACATTTCGCGCGGAAAATTTATACAAATCTATGACGTCATTTCAAAATATTTTAGCTGAAAATAGTTCTGGAAAATAAAATGTCTTCATTTGAATTACAAATAGTCACCAAGAGATTTCCTGACCACCGAAATCAAACATGTTTTTAAATTAAAGACAATTTTTTCTAACCTGACCTGCTCTTAGAAAAACACACAGTGAAGTTTCATTTATCCTTCTCATCTAATCGATACTGATTCCTGCCTTTATTATTGTTTTTATAATTTTACTCTTTTGAGAGTTTTTCAGACTAGCGTTAGCTGATGGTTTTCCATTAGAGTTCTAGTAACAGAATGTCTCCTCAGCTCTCTAGGACTCTTCTCCGTATTCTGACCGATCTTAATAATGCTGTAATTTGGATGGTCTCCACTCGTCTTCTAATTTCCAAATCTTTTAGTCCTTGAATCAATCCTTTGGTGACTGCACAAAGAGCCAGAATTTTATTTGCGTTTTATCGATTTTTGCGTTAACGTAGTTTGTTCGTTTGACATTGTTTTGTGTTGCAATTAAAAGAGATTCAGTTTTTCTCCTAAGGTTTCTTTTTTTTTAGCCATGTCCAAGTCATTTCGGGTGAGATTTCTCTTGTTTGTCGCTTGAAATGTGCATACACTTGTTTTTCTTCCCACTTTTCATTGGCCTAGTTGCTAGATTATTCGCTAATGATCCGGGACACCTGGGTTCAATCACATGTTGCGTCATACCAAAGACTTTAAAAATGGTACTTGATGCGTCCTTGCTTAACACTCAGCATTATCAGGTATGTATCAAGGGTAAAGTGGAGCAATCCGGGGAAATGAGTTGCGCCCTCTCCTACACCTCGGTGTTGTAGCTATTGAAAAGGGAACCTTCTGGTCGCCCTCGACTACGGTCACCAACTTTACTTATCTGTTTTCTAGTTATTGTTGTTCTGTGTTTGTTATTTTTGAGTTGCCTTATCGATGTATCGACTCAATCTTTAATGCTGGCGAGTCCGCTTTCTTCTTCCTTCACTGACACATGCCACCTATCTTTGGGATCTTCGGGACATATGGTCTTATGCATCGTCATGAGTTTTTCTGGTTCTCTGGTCCATTTGTTGAATTATTATTATTATTATTAATATAATTTGAAGCTATACTTGTGTGTTCAAATAGTTGGATCAGTTATGAATACTTGATAAATAGAATTACTTATGATTAGTAGCAGTACTTAAAACCATTTAACTGTGTGCAAATAAATGAGTTCTTACTCGATTAAAGACAATGTCACCAACAAACTAATATTGGCATGGACTCTTGAAAATTCGGTATGTTATTGCTATCCATCTAATGAGATGACTGACCAATTTTTTATGATTTCAGGTTCAAATTAACAGCTACAGTAGTAATCGGAATACTCCCTACTAGAGCCCGATTGTCAGAGCTGTTGAATTTCAAAAATGCAATCTAACACTTTAGAAGAACGAAATGCAATAAAATTCTGTTTTAAACTTGAAAAAAATGCCACAGATACGTATGGAATGCTTCAGACGGCTTCTGGAGCATCTTGCATGAATCGAGCATCAGTTTTTGAGTGGCATAAGTGATTCAAGGAAGACAGGTAATCTGTGAGGGATGATGAGAGGTGTGGGAGGAGTAAGGAAGTCAATACACCAGAGTTTATTGGCCAAACGGTTAGGGTTAGGGTTACTATGTCGAGGTTTTAAGGGAGATCAGGAAGAGATTCCGTAGGAAGAGGCTAGCACTCTTCAAATCGGGTCAGTGGCATTTTCACCAGAACAATGCACCAGTCCACAACTCCATTCTTGTCACAGACTATTTGACCAAAATGGGCATCAAGACAGTTACTCAGCCTCCCTATAGTCCAGACCTTGCTCGCTGTGACTTTGGTTATTCCTTAAGCTCAGAGGCTGTCGTTATGAGACAATTGAGGAGATGAAAGAATCAGTGACGAAGGACATTGACACGCTCATACAAGAGGACTACCATGGGGCCTTCCAGAAGCTGTTGGAACGGTACAACAATTGCATTGAAGCCGGAGGAGATTACTTCGAAGGGGGCTAGAGTTTCATGTGTGTACTATCAATAAACGTGCCCATACGAAAAAGTCTGGAAACTTATTGTATGCACCTCGTACTTGTTTACAAATTATATAAAAACGCGATTCGGTAATAAATAACTTACAAGCGTGATTATCCATTGAACACCAACCAACCAGTCTTATTCTTCAATAATATAATGGAATACAGATTTCTACTGTTTTCTTCAAAAGGAATGTGATGTAAAGAATTTAGCCAGAATATCCACTTGCAATGTGTGAGAGATTTATATCTGCTTGCATCAAATTATTTCAAAATCAGCGATTTCAATTAAAAAGTATATACAATAAATGGTTACAAATGGTAATTCATAAGATACATGAAACACCCTCACAGCAGAAAAGAAATTTACTTAGTTCATTTTTATTGTAGGTTGTGAATTTGATATGAAGTTTGAAATGGAGTTAGATATACATTTTTTTAAAATCCAGTCAGTAACATTTCAGCGATTCATCACATTCAAAATTATTTGATTTTTTGAGTCTTCTGGTTTATAAGATACTCATGAAGTTAATTAATAATGTATTAAGTGTGAATGATTATTTTTAGTAAGACAATCAACTAATTACTCTTTGTTTTTTTAAATTTGATAATGTATTTTCCATTTAATTAGATATGTCTTTTAGAAAGATGGTTACTTCTGATTATTTTGTATTTTTTTAAACCACTTCTAGTTCAGAATCTTTTTTTCCATGAGAAATGAACAGTTTTCAGTTCAACCTTTCTGTCAGGTCCACTAAGTATGAATACCAAATTTGGTGGTTTTACATTAAAATGTTTCGCCCACTGGGCGGAACTAACCACATATTCCCAATTATTGATTTATCAATAAAGATGAAGAGATTGCTAGATATAGTTTTAGATTATACAGATAAAATATTGCTGAGAGAGTTATTTCTGCGCTGTTGTTTCTTTCCAATTTTTTGGAACACATGATTTTATTCAAGTATTGTTTTTTTTATATTCATTTTCCTTTATATGATTAACGTGCATTGGAAACAAAGAACAGACACCCGTAGAGATATGAACTAGAGTCTCTAATCCCGCAAAAATGTCTCACTGATCTGAGTATTAAAGTTCAAACTGCAGGTGATATGTTTTTCTTCTTTGAGAGTTTGTCATTATTAACAATTTTGCTCGTGACATACTTTCACACACACACACACACACACACACACACACACACACACACACACACACACACACAATATATATATATATATATATATATATATATATATAGTTAGTAAGTGAGTGAGAGTGTGACAGACACGTAGACAGACAGACAGAAAGACAGACAGAGTAAAAGTACGTTTATGCTCCATATAATATGAAATATTTACAAAGTAATTTCTTTTATGGGCCAGTTGATACGTGAGAGTGCAATATATATATATATATATATATATATATATATATATGAAAATGTGCATTCATATTTTTGGACATTCTTCTGAGGTAGATTGCGATACATTAGTATGTGAATTGGAGCATGTGCGAAAATGGAAAGAAATACGTTCTTTATATATAAAAAAGAAGAAAAAAAAAGAACAATCTATATCTAAGTTATTGAATCAAGAAAATGGAGGGACACACGGGAGTAAGATAATTACGTATGTGTAATCGCAATCACATCCGGAAGTCCTGTATGACAAATGGCTCATATCCAACATTTATTTCTAAATATTGTATATTACACGGGATATACATGATTATTCTATATCAATATGCCTTTAGGACCATATCTGGACACGCAACCCAACATTTGAGGAATATCAGGGATCAACTTGCAAGGTCCTACACATACTAAGTGATGCACTGCAAATATGCCGGGTTAGTCAGCTAGGCTATTTTTCAAAATTCAATGAAGTATCATCATCATCATGTCGTGCGGCTAGCACGGATATCCCAGACCCTCTCTCTCGACGTCTCCCTATCATTCATCGCCTCCGGCAGGTCTTCAGGGTTCCATCCCGTATCATCACATAGCTGGTGTATAAATGTTCGAGCTTGTCGTCCTGCTTTTGATTGGCCATATGCGGGAGTCCACAAGAGTACATCACTTACGATCTTGTCCTTGCTTCTCCAGCAGTGTCCGGCATATCTGGTTCGTCTAGCTTGTATAGTTTTCGTGATAGGTGGTAGGTGACCGTATAGTTGGTGCCTAGTTGGGTGTTGCTGCCAGGATTGTTCAATATTGCTCGCAACATTCTTGTATAATTGCTGTCTAGCTTCTTCTCCAACAATTTAGTCAGCGTCCAAGTAGTGCATCCATATAGCAGTATCGACACGACCGCAGCCTTGAAGAAACTGCGTTTATATATAGACTGAATTTAATTTAAAAAATCAAGATGTTCCATTTCCTTTTCGTACAATTCTAAAATAGCATTCCAGTATTTAGCAGTTTGTGCCGATAAGTGTGTACTAGTTTGTGTGTGTGTGTGTGTGTGTGTGTGTGTGTGTGTGTGTGTGTGTGTGTGTGTGTGTCTGTGTGTGTGTGTAAATGAAATCCTTATTTAGCGTTTCTCTTAGTTGTTAAATTGAAAAACTTTGGATAATTAAACAAAGCAAAAATATAAAATCAGTTTACTTTTTAAAAAGATTATCCTATGCCTAAATAAGAAATACTTACTGATATATGTGAGTCAATATCATCATCATCATGATGTCGTGCTGGTAGCACGGATATCCCTGACCCCCTCTCGCCACTTTTCCCTATTGTTCATTGCCTCAGGCAGATCTTCTGGACAACATTCCGTATCCTCACATAGTTGCTGAATGTATGTTCGTGCTGGTCGTCCTGCTTTTGCACGGCCCTGTGTGGGGGTCCATAAGAGTACATCACTTATGAGTTCGTCCCTGCTTCTCCAGCAGTGCCCTGCATGTCTGGTTCGTCTAACTTGATAGTTTTCGTGATAGGAGGCAGGTGGCCGTACAGTTGGTGTCTTGTGGGGTGTTGCCGCCAGGATAAATGGTTCTATTTGAAAGGAAATTACAAAACATAAGAGGTGTGAAGAAACAAACACATCGACACAGCTTCATGTCATATCAACAGACGATTTTGGACGCGTAAATATTGTCTCGACGATTCTGTGCCGATTCCCAATATTTTTTCACTCTCTTTACATTTGAACGAAATATTTTTTCTCAAAATGCTGGATTATAAGAGATCCTTTTCTATACATGACATAAGCCCATGCAACTTTTTCTTATTTCTTAAAACAAACGCTGATCTCGACGGTAAGTTAAAAGAACGCAGAGGATATATTAAAACATACGATGACGTTCCTTCATATCATCTGAAAACTTAGCCTCAGTCGGTGCTTACCACAGTAAAAGTCTAACTATGGGTAAATAGTAGGGCAGACTAGGTTCTTCAGCCTTGGTGAGGCAACTAGTCTAGGAGAAGGAAAACTCTGAATTCAAACCTGTCAAACTCCGCTTAAAAATTGACCTTGTGTCATATCCTGCCCGAGCGGAGGGGTTGGTAAATATGAACTAAAATAAAAATTCTGAAAGGGAAGTAATTTGAAGAATATGGACATTTTACATATTGCTCATTTAAGTCTTAGTAAATACAGCTGCAGTTAGTCACGTTATTAATTGAACCCAAGTCATGTAAATTTGGCATCTGACGAGAAAATATACAGGAAAGTAGTCACTTTCGTCATTCAAGCATAAACAAATAAAGAATTATCTTATCTTAACTGATGAAACCAATATAACTATAAATACACTTCTGTTCCCATTAGTAATCATACATTTTGGTGGCTTTTGTTCTAACTGTTGTCGATTTTTCCATTGATAGACTGAGAGACAAGAAAATGTATTTGTATACTAAAAATTTCTTCTATATTATTTGTATATTTGTACTTCACAGTAATTGATTATAGTATAAACACTACCTTCATTAAAAATAAGCATATTTTCAAAGAAGATGTTTCCTTTACTCAGTTTTTTTCTTCTTATTCATTTGTAGCTGGGTAATAGAAAAGGCATAGATTTAAGCTCTTTCCAAATGGATAAGACTGATGTAAAATGCAAACAGTTTCGTTCAGGATTTGAACTCATGTGGTCGATTCTGTAATTCGATTATTATATATATATCTCTCTCTCTCTCTTTCTCTCTCTCTCTCTCTCTCTCTCTCTCTCTCTCTATATATATATATATATATATATATATATATATATATATATATATATATATATATGAATGTTTGATCCTTAGAAAATTTAATATACTACAAAATACTGTTAATCAAAACTATTAGGACATAAGAAATTAAAAGGATATATTTTATCCAGAATTTATGTTCAGTAATTTCTCCATACATTTAGCATGATAAAAAAGATTTTTTTCAATACAAACTCTATTAATTATTAATTTATCATTGATAAAAAATATCAAGAAGTATTTTTTCTAAAAAAACAACCTGCCAATACTTTTGTTTTATAAAAGTGAAAGTGATATTTATGTCTCTAATTTTTGCACTTCATCGTAAATTTTGGAAATTCATTTAAAAGTTTTTGACTATCATTAATAAAGAAGGTTCGAATGAGAAGGTCATTTTAAAGGTTAGATATTTAAATTATTATGAGATGATTCCATTTTATAATTCCATTCACCATATCGGTGTTCACGCAAAATCTGTCATGAAATGTTTATCGTATTTTGTCTAAACTACTCCGAAAGGATTCAGAATATTGCTTCTCTTTGAGGAGGGTTGATTTAAAAATCAATCAATTTAAGAATAGTCTTCGTAACATACTGGACTATGACCTCGAGATAAGCGAGTTAAAATTTTAAACGGTATGTTATATTCTCTTTTAGATAAATACCCTCCATAAAAGTTAGAACCACCTTATCCCCACCACCAGCCATGGGTTAAGGTTGGCTCTGTGTTTAAATAACCCATTGTTGCTTTACAGGTACATAAATTTACATTGATGTTACATTTCGTAACGTACAAAGCGACTCTCTTTCCTTTGATGCAAAACGTTTTTTCCTAACTGTATATGTTTTCATACCAGTCAGCCCCGAGACAGGAT
This sequence comes from Sepioteuthis lessoniana, assembly GCA_963585895.1. Classification (NCBI taxonomy): domain Eukaryota; kingdom Metazoa; phylum Mollusca; class Cephalopoda; order Myopsida; family Loliginidae; genus Sepioteuthis; species Sepioteuthis lessoniana. The sequence goes on along the minus strand of CAUZXS010003016.1, from coordinate 24,318 downwards.
ATGAAAACTGAGTAAGAGATATACTGTTTTACATAGTCTATCAGATACATGGTTGCCAACGAAATAAACACCCGACAGCAATTTTTTCGTCCATCTCGTTCCCAGCCCCAGTGGCTGTCGCAGCTTTGATTTTATGCCTCTGAATTCTGAACTGGACTGCCCTAATCTCCCAACTACTATTGAATTAAAAAAAATCTCTGTTTGGATAATATATATTAATTACGGGTCAGCTAATCATGATAATAACACATATCTTTGAAAAGTTTCCATAAACTTAAGAGCTGTAAGTATATTCAAAATGAGTTTATTATTCCAATATGTAGCTCAAAACAAAACCCTATTTTGACACGAGCAGACATCCTGGCCGCCACATGTGCAACAATTGCACTATATGACCATGGCACGTGAGGTACATTTCCATTCGACAAAATAGCTAACTTACAATTCATTAATACAAATATATAAAAAAAAACTAATATAATCAAGTATCATCCTTAATTATATTACACCATGAAGACTGATATGCCATTGAACAAATCAACCAAACGTTTTCTCAACGAATTTTGAAGACACAGTGAAGAAATTGTATTCGAAGTGAAAATAACACAACAATGTCTAGAAGAGTGTAATAACCTTTTGTTCCTTTAGAGCAAACTTTTACTTTCTGCCGATTTCACCTTCTGTGATTCTTTTCTAAGTTGTTCAGCTAGTTAATTGGCTCATTCATTTTCAAGTTTTTCTTGAACTGTTTACTTGCAAAGACAAGAAATAATAATTAAATTTAACACGAAATAGAATTGTCTGCAGAGACGAAGGAATCGTCATTGACTGATAGTGTTTGATTAACAAACTAATTAGACTGATTTAATTCAGATTTTGACAGATGTTAATAATTTCTTAAAAAGAAAGTATTCTCGTTACTCTTACAGTTTGGCAAACTATTGACAGTGAGTTTATACCAGTTTTGTTTTAACATTTTACGCAAAGCAACAATATTACCAATGGAGTAAGGGTTATCGTCGTAGAAAATGGACACGGCGACACGAGTTCAAATCCTCGACGAGACTGATTGCATTTCACATAGCACTAATACCCTTGGAAAAGATATGAATCCAATTATTCTCCCTCCTGCTATTGGTAAATAGTAGGGCAGACTAGGTTCTTCAGCCTTGGTAAGGCAGCTGGTCTAGGAGAGGGAGAACTCTGAATTCAAACCTGTTAAACTCCACATAAAAATTGACATTGTGTCATATCCTGTCCGAGCGGAGGGGTTGGTAAATATCATTACCAGTGATATATTCAAGTAGTCGGTTATCAAATATCTTAATTCACCATACTTTCTTGATAAGGAAGCTGGCTAAACAGGTGCTAAGTTGAAAACAATGACTTTTATAAGAGCAGATGACTCGTTTTGTAGGATTAAAGGCTATCTAATCATCTCATGTCATGTCATGATGCATTCTCAGATTAATGATAAATACACTATCTAAATGAACGTCATTCTGATATAGAATTGGGAATAATTTTGTTGAAACATCAGTCAATATGATGTAAAAATAAGGAATTTAGTATGATTCAGTGAGGTAACCTGGGTCTTTAATACTAAACTCTAAGTGAGTAGGATAGACAAAATGCCTGGGGAATTCTAACTTCCAACGACTTTGTTGCACACATCTTTTGATGTTATGGATTATTACAAATCAATGTAGCTGACAAAAATCACACACACACACACACACACACACACACACACACATATATATATATATATATATATTCTTGAAGGTGTATGTATGTATAGAATATACTTAAGGTACGTGAACTTGTGTGAGTTGGTGGATTGGTGTGAGCATATTAGTGTATGATGTATGTCGTGGTATGCATATTCGTATAAGTATGTATCCGTGTTTACATTGCGTCGGGGTAATATTCTCAGATTGAATTTTGAAGACAATGCTAATATGTTCTTTTCTTGCATACGAAGACAAACACACAATGACGCACCTCAATATATATATATATATATATATATATATATATATATATATATATATATATATATCATCATCATCATGTCGTGCCGCCAGCACGGATATCCCTGACCCTCTCTCGCTACTTCTCCCTATTATTCATCGCCTCTGGCAGGTCTTCAGGGTTACATCCTGTGTCCTCACATAGCTGCTGTATGTAAGTTTGTGCTGGTCGTCCTACTTTTGCTTGGCCATGTGTGGGGGTCCATAGGAGTACATCACTTACGAACTCCTCCTTGCTTCTCCAGCAGTGTCCAGCGTGTCTGTTCGTCTAACTTGTATAGTTTTCGTGATGGGAGGCAAGTGGCCGTATAGTTGGTGTCTTGTGGGGTGTTGTCGCCAGGACTTGTTCAATATATATATATATATATGTATATATATATATATATATATATATATGAGGACCTTTTAAAAATACCGGGAGTGAAGATGGAAAAACTTACTTCGCTGGTCATATCTTGTACTTATAATGGTTCGTTGGTGCAGAAAACAAGAAAGAAATCACAATGTTCTTGTCATCTGCGCACTCTCTTCTTTGAATCCTTTATTTCAAATTACAAAATTCGAAAAATTGAGATTACTTAAATTTCGATCAAACGAAATCCACACACACACACACACATACACACACACATATATATATTTTTCTCTTAAAAAATAACATTCGGTTATATTAAGATAATAAATTTATTTCCATCTTGTTAAAAGCATTGATATAAATCAATGCTCTAAAAAAATTAACAGGTCTTCTTCAGATCAAACAAGAAAATGGATTAAAGTAATTTTTTTCAGATTTACAACCAGACTGGAAAAAAGAAAACTTAACACTTATTTTTCCTTAGCTTTTAACTTCAAGTAACAATAAGTGTCAACTTATCATGGCATGTAAAAGAACATCCAGTTTCATCATACGTGCTTCAAATTTGACAGAGGAAATATTTACGTCTCCAATAATACATGTCTAAACATTCAAACATTTCTATATTTAAAAAAATATTATTTAGACATACCTTATTTTTGTACATCAGTTGTTTTCATTAAAATGAACAAAAGAAAATTTAATCTAATGTTATTTACGGTAAAATATCCCCCAAAAGTACAATAATTGAGAAAAAATCACCAATATAAATTCAAATTCTAAATCATTTTCCAATTTACTAAATCATGGTGTATCATTTTTTGTTTATTTATTTATTCACTTTTTTTTTATATAGTCTAGATTTATTTCTAGGCCGACATCAAACAATTAAATCGCATCTCTGATTTAATGATCAATGTACAACATAATTTTTATCTTTTCTTCCAGACACATCAACCATCAAAACAACTATGAGTATCAGATGTTTTCAATATTTTACATTGATTATTTGGAGTTAAACCTCTATTTTTCAACTTCCAAAAAATGTTTCGATGAAGCTGTTCGATTTCTCAAGCGTTCATGAGAGAACAAATGAATATGATTATTATATCTTATCTTCCATCTAACCGACGAAATTTCTATATGATTTCTTTTTAATCTTTTACATTTTCCTTTCGGAAAATAGTAGCCTGATACACTACGTCTTTCAGATTACATGTACCATTCATAGGACAATCAATATTAGATTTGCAATTACTATTATTATTTATTACTCATTGAGAATTTTTCACATCAGCGTTATCTGAGAGTCTTCCACTGAAGTTTGAGTGACAGCAATTCTCCTCAAGTCTCCAGGACTCTTCTCAGTATTCTGGCCGTTCACAATAATGCTTTAGTCCTCCAGTCCCTTTAATAATCCTTTGGTGACTGTACCAAAAGCAACAATCACGATTGGTATAATTGTCACCTTCATGTTACGCTTTTTTCTCTATTCCCTTGCAAGGTCGAGGTACCTATCCATCTTTTCACTTTCTTTCAGTTTTCTTTGGTGGTCAGCCGGGACAGCAAAATCCAAAATTTGGTAAATTCTCTTCTTTTTGCTGATAACTATAAGGTCTGGTCTTCTAGCCGAGATTAGGTGATCCGTTTGTATGTCAAAATATCATAGGTGTTTATGTGAGTCATTCTCTAGGACATATGCTGGGTTGAGCATATACCATTTGTTCGTATGGTCAAATTGATATTTCTTGCACATCTCCCAGTGGATCAGCTTGCCTACCCAGTCGTGTCTAGTCTTAAACTCCGTCTGTGCTAATTTGCAGCATTCACTTATGATATGATTGATGGTTTCCTCTCAATCACCACATAGCCTTCTTTAAGTCCTTCAACTTCTCTTGTCATATTATTTATCCATTCATCATTTTCGTTATGTTTTTTTCGGTTGCCATATCATTGGGTCCAAAATCATTGGGTTTCTTTTGCATCCGGTTGTTGGTATGTTTAATTGTCATCTCCTCCCAATTGTTGATAGAATTTTCTTTCATGGCTTTTGAATGTCCTGTGTTGTCTGTATTGTTGTAGCCTTTGTCGATATCTCTTTAATCTTTCTTCTTTCGCTAGTACTTTCTGGTTTATTTCCTCAAGTTGTATTTTAAGTTTTTCTTCTGTTGTCTTTTCTTTTCCGTTCGTCTTTCTTTTGTTTTATGATTTTTGTGTGTTTTCGTAAATTTTTTTCCTGAGTTTCTAGCCGAAATCCACATCCAAGTTTTGTTTTTTCTTTCGTGCTTTTTAAGGGGATCCCAATTTTCTCGCATAGTAATTTCGCTCCTGCATGAATTAGTTCATTTAATTCTGTTATATAATTCGTTGATATATATGTCAGTATTTTATTCACTTTATTTGTCTCTGCCTGAACTATTCCCCATTCAATGTTTCTTTATTATTATTATTATTATTATTATTATTATTATTATTTTAATGATATTTTTTATATGTTGGTCACAATATTTTCTTATTACTTTTTTAAGAGAAAATAATTTGCTCTGTGGATTATATATACATAAAGCTCTTGACAGGAGTTACTTAAATTTAATATTCTGTTTTGAATATTTTATTTGTCCTGCATGGAATTGTTTTCAACTCCGGATTTACTTGGGTGTTTGGTTTGTTGTTTGGGTTTTATGGTATGTCAACCTTTGTAGGTTATTTAACACCAAATATATTTTTATGTAAAAAAATCTGTTCTATTTCAAACAATTCAGTTTACCATGAGTACGCAGTTTATTTGTCAAAAACATTTCACTTTCAAGCTATTCAGTTTAGTCAGTTCTAATTCGAACAATTAAGTTTAGCATAAATATGCAGTTAGTTCAATTTAACCCATTAATAGGGCCCTATCAGGTGCTACCATTCCGGTCAGAGTGGACCTGGGAGCAATGGCAATAAAGGAGTCCTCCGTATTCCCCAAAGCTCCTATATCACTGGAACCGCACTATCAGATTGTTTAGTGTCATATCCTGGACACTCATTGGTGGGGGCCTTACTCTTCTGCAGAGGTGCTGTCGGTGTATTCTATAGCCCCAGCCAACTGTTCAATTTACTGGATCGATTAATATCTATATCTATATCTATACACATACACACACACACACACACACACACACACACACACACACACACACACACACATATATATATATATATATATATATCAAATATACCAAAATGAAGTGTACTCTTTAGACAATAATGTTCAGTTATATGGAACTGTAGAATGTACCGACTCCATCTCTGCAGTTGGTTAACACCTCCTGCCAACCATTATCCTGTATATGTCACTGAAGCATCTGATGGTGAGGCTCTCGCCCAGGGGCTTTGGGGAATGTGGAATACTTCTTCATTGATATTGCACCCTGGTACACTCTAACCCGGAGTGGTAGTACCTGTTAAGGTCACATCTAAAGGTAAAATATATTTTTTACTCATTTACGAGGTGCATACAATAAGTTTCCAGACTTTTTTCGTATGGGCACTTTTATTGAGAGTGCACACATGAAACTCTAGTCCCATTCGAAGTAACCCCCTCCGGATGCAATGCATTTGTACCGTTCCAACAGCTTCTGGAAGGCCCCATGGTAGCCCTCTTATATGAGCGTGTCAATGACCTTCGTTGCAGCCTCTTTCATCTCCTCAATTGTCTCATAACGACAGCCTCTGAGCTTAGGGAATAACCAAAGTCACAGGGAGCAATGTCTGGATAAAAGGGAGAGTGAGGAAGTGTCTTGATGCCCATCTTAGTCAAATAGTCTGTGACAAGAATGGAGTTGTGCACTAGTGCATTGTTCTGGTGAAAATGCCACTGAGCCAATTTGAAGAGTGCTGGCCTCTTTCGACGGGATCTCTTCCTGAACTCCTTTAAAAACTCGACATAGTAACCCTAACCGTTTGGCCAATAAACTCAGGTGTATTGACTTCCTTACTCCTCCCACACCTCTCATCATTCCTCACAGATTCCCTGTCTTTCTTGAATCTCTTATGCCACTGAAAAACTGATTCTCGATTCATGCAAGATGGTCCAAAAGCAGTCTGAAGCATTCCATACGTTTCTGTGGCATTTTTTCCAAGTTTAAAACTTAATTTTATTGCGTAACGTTCTTCAAAAGTGTCCTCACGTCCAGATTGCATTTATAAAATTCACCAGATGTGACAATCAGGCTTTAGTAGGGTGTATTCCAATTCCTGCTGTAGCTGCTGATTTGAACCTGACATTATAAAAATTAGTCAGTCATCTCATAAGATATATAGCAATAACATACTGACTTTTCAAGGGTCTACGACAGTTGTAAATGCATGTACAAAAAATCTGGAAACTTTTTGAAAGTTCTACGTCTTATCAAGAAAATATTTAACAGGGTGCAAAAACATGATTAAGATTAAATTGAACTATTTTTGTTGAATAGCAATTCTTGAAACCATTTAATTTCATGCAAACTTATGAGCCCTGACTTAGGTGTAAACGTTTACACCCTCTCGCCCCCACACACGTTAACTTTCTTCTAACCATGTCACTTCTTACGCCGGCCGGGGATCAACTAGTGGTTCGAGGGGGCAACGCACATTTCTTTTCCTACGCAAGAATACGATCGAGTGAACGGAGAAAATAGAAGGACAAACGAACAAACACGAACAAAGCTTGGGGTTAACCAAGAGCAGAGGAAGGTATGCAACACTTTGCATTCCTGATAGCATATATGGACTAACGCTAGCGTGGGTTACGAGCGAAAAATCCACAAAGCTACTGGAATCAGACTCATCTTGACTCACTGTCGCTGGACCCTATCCCATGCTGCCTCGCCTCTCTGCTCCGGAGTCCGGTGTTGACTGCCCCTGTCCGTGGTTCCACGCCAACTCTCTGCTGCTCGCCTCTCTGCTGTGCAACACCAACTGACCTCTGCTGGGTCGCGTCGTCCACTCTCTTTCGCGTCCCCTTCCCACTTCCGGATACGGCGAGATTTCAGGTCCAAGAATCCTTTGTCTGGTTTCGCGCCAAAACAGACAAAGGAATCATCTGCTTTGGCAGCCCACCCACATAGTGCTACAAGGTAATCAGTGCTACTCACAAACTATTCATTTACAAATAATAAATATTTAATATGGATTGGCATTAAATGACAAGCACGTGTTGATATGCCATAAATCACAACCAAGAAATATTTAAACATCTGCACCTGAAACTGAGTTAATAAAGTCCTGTGTTCAGTTTTCATTAACAACCCTATAAATGCATACTTAGGGTAATATAACTTTCAAATGAATGAGAAAGTGGGAAGAGAATATCATCAAAGAATTGAAGATATTTACTTATTTGTAATTGGATGATTTCGCTTAATAATCTAAATAAACAATGTAATTCTATTTTAAGAATTATTAATTTTTTTAGTTTAGATTTAGAATAATAATGAATAATATGTAACCCTTTGTTTTATAGTATACTACGCGTATACAAATATACACGGGAACATAATCAACTGATAATGACGACTTCAACAAACGAAGGAACACACTTCTTTTTTAAAAAAATAAATCTCTGACACTTTATTTTCGAAATAGTGATGTTTGCTGTGTGTGAGATATGAGTGGAGACAAGGACGGACTGCTATATTGACCCAATTTCCTCTCTCAACCATAGCAGCACTTCTTTCGCATCTTGCCTTGAGTTGCTCAACCGGTGGTTACTAAGGGCCCAAAGCCCTCTGTCTGCAGGTGGTTCTAAATTCGGCATCCTGTCACCAACTGACTCGAACCGCCCGGGCACCTGGTTATATTATTTTCTAATGTCCACCTACTTCCGCTGTTCTTCCGCTTATTTACAGAGGTGCATCTCTTGATTGACGGCTCGGTCGAGGGTCAATATATAACAATAATTCTTTTTTAAGAATTATTAATCTTTTTTAGTTTACATTTAAAATAATAATAAATATTATGTAACACGTGACTGATATTTTTTGTCTACAATGACTTCTTATTTTTACCATTAGGGTCCAGTTGCCGAAACATTTTAATCATTAATTTTAGAAAAACCAGCGTAGGTTTAATTCATATTATTTGTACCCTTCAGAACTTTAATAAAATCGAAATCATGTATTTCAAGATACATTTATTTTGGGAACTTTTTGAAAGTGTTTGCCTTTTAGATAACATTTTAATAAAGATGTACGTACATCTTGACTTCATCATTATGTCACGTGATATCCCACGGAGACGATAGAAATAAGATTAATACTATCCTCCCGTTGGAATGAACAGTGGCAACCCGTCAAAAAAAGTGACCGTTAAGAAAGAATGTAGGTCACAGAGGGGATATCAACAGGTGTTGGTACTTAGTAACCTCAGGTCGCCGGACACCGGAAGGGAGAAGAAGGTAGAAGCCAAATGATTTGCTGGGGCCCTAAAACGGAAGTGGCGCCCTTCTCCCCGTCGGCGAAAAAAAACGAGAAGAAATTTCAGTTATTGGAAAGGGCTCTTGGCAGACAGACCCATAGCCATTTACTCCGGGTAGAAGACAAAAGAACATCTGAGACACGAGGGACCCAAGTTCTTCAAGCCAGTGTTTAAAATAGCTTAAAGTCTATTAGCCCGTGAAAGAAGAAAGATTCTTCAGTGGAACCCCGTCGAAAAATAAGATAAGTAACTCTGGGGCTATTTCTCCTTTATACCCAAATTTTATATACCACCCCCTCTCTCTCTCTCAATTTGAAGAAAAACAAAAGTCAAGAAAAGACATTTATATTCGTGGACTGTCCATTCATTATACATATTTGACACTTTGAAAGTGTATCGCTTTGTACAGTAAAGGATTCATGTATTTTTATGTTACCACGTGGTCTAAGTTGTTCTTTGCAGTTCTTCTACAAATTTGTTACCTCATGCTTCCTTTTCAGCTTCTATTCGCCTTATGTTATCTTGCTTAGAATTGTCCTATTAATTCCTTAAAAATATGACACAGGAAACCGGAGTTGCCGACTACTACAATATAATATTATTACGACTAAAACCTATAGGTCCATATCTTCTGTTGTCTAGGGGAGGAAGTTTAACGACCTGGTGGGTGTGTGGATAGTGTGAAATTTGGAACCCCTTGCCAACGGCGGTCAGTCTAGCCCTAAATTAATCCCTCACATGATATGCCAGTTCGTATATGCCTGAGAAAAAAACTCTGAACGAGGACTTATTCTATAAGGGATCAAGTGCCAACCTGCCTCGACTTCACACGTGCGAAATAAACTCCCGTTCTGGGATAAAAGTAAACCTTTCGCGTCACAATTATCTTATTTTCAAAAAAAATTCTTAAATCATGACTGATGTTTAATCTATTTCTTGATTGCCTCTTGAATTACAGTAATAAAAATGTATTAATTTATTTTCCGTAAAATTATTTTAAAAATCTAAAATGAGTTATTTTTACGTGGAACATTTTGCATATGAATCCTAATGAAAAGAATTTGTTAATTGTCAAAAGCGAGTTTCCCTGATTAGAAATTAGTATGTTTTATTCTGAAAATATGAAATGCATCCATTTAAAAAATCACTTTTTGACTTATCGATAAACAATGGCTTCTTTTAATTTTGTTGATTTTTTTCCTTTTTGTTAATTACTCTCTAAAAATCTTAGGGGTAAGTACAGTAAGACAAAAACATAAGAAATAAGTCTTTGCAATAAAAAGCAGCTGACTATCAAAATGTAAACTTTTTCGTATAACAATATATTTGCTTGTTTTTCATTTAAAATATTATTTGAAAAAGGTATCCCTTGGTTTAAAACCATTTTCCTATTTTTGGCGGGGGTTCTCAAAAGATTAAGATTTTTATTTACTTACAATTTTTTTTACGATTAGCTATAAATCACAAAACAATAATTTTCGATAAAGCATTAAATTAAATTCAAATTTTGCAAATGTGATATTCAAACATGGAGTACCTTAAGAACTGAAGAGTTGTACATGCTTTCTTCTTCTTCTTCTTCTTCTTCTTCTTCTTCTTCTTATTATTATTATTATTATTATTATTATTATTATAGGGAACTGTAGAGACTTCCATAAATCTATTGATTTGTTAAGTTTTTGTTTAATGGTGTATCAACTTTCGATGGTTACACTGGTTTGCAAAAATAATTTTTTGTTCTGAGGCAAGAATGGGGATAGGTGTTTTTATTAATTTGGGTGTGCTGAATTCAAATTTATAAATAGTTTTGCTCTATTAACGCTAGCTTTCTGGCTTTTAAATAGTCTCATTTTAGTATAAACAGAGAATATGTGAGCATATTTTAAGAGTTGCAGCTGCTTATAACAGATAAAACAGGATAGATAAAGAACACTGATTGAATCAATATACTTGGATGACACAATTACACAATTCATAGTACGACAGACAGTCAAAAGTGTGTTTTCTTAGGAAATCTGGTGCATTTTGCCTCCGGGAAGTCATGCAAGAGCATCCAGCAGAAGTCTCCCATCATGCCGGGGTTCCATTTGCCTTGATAGTTGCTCGCCATCTTCGTAATGTCTTGGTGGAATCTTTCTCCATGCTCACCACTCACTGCTCCAATGATTGGCGGGAAGAAGTTGAGGTTGGAATGGAGAAAATGAATCTTGAGTGACATTCAGCACCCCATATCCTCGTAAGACTTTAGCAACTTCACAATAAAGGCTTGGTAATCTGGTACGTGTGTGTTACCAAGGAAGCCACTACATACTGACTTGAATGCTTCCCATGCTCTCAGTTCCTTTAAGTTAAGAAGCTCCTAAAATCAGTATCCTTCAGCACTTCTCGGATCTGAGGTCCGACAAAGATGCCCTCTTTGAGCTTAGCAACACTAAGACCTGGGAACACAGTAGACAAGTGTTGGAAGGCAGCACCATTTTTGTGCAACGCCTTCACGAAATTCTTCATCAAACCAAGCTTGATGTGAAGAGGAGGAAGAAGCACCTTATTCATGTCCACCAGAGGATTCTCCTTGAGGCTGTGTTCGCCAGGAACAAAAGTGCTTCTAGACCCCCAGTATTTCTGCTTGTAAAGCTGGGATACAGATCGAATATCCCAGAGACAGAAAACAAAAGTACTTTGTGAAGCCCACTTGCATACACATAAGAAGACCAATGACCTTATTTGTTCCGATTCCTGAAACTTGTGATCCTTACATCTTCCAGGACTAGGTTCCACTGTTTAAGCCAAGAAGCCAATAGCTCTGACTGCTGTTTTGATAGATACAAAACACGAGCAAGATCATTCAGGTCTTCTTGCGTGATCCAGTGTGGCTCATTGCCACTTGTTCCTGAATATGTAGAATCAATATCTTCCAAAGATATTGACTCAGCAGAATCCTCCCTTGAAGGCATTTCTTCATCGGATTAGGAAAGACTATCCTTATTTACTGGAGGTGTGGGTACAGGAAGATCATCTGAATGGGGAACGGGTCTCATAGCAGATCGAAGGTAGGGATATTTGATCTTTTTCCTAGAAGATGCATTGAAACCAGTTATATTAGTTAAACAAAAAAACAATCGTCTGCGTGGTTTCGCGGCACTCTCCAAACCATCGGGACTGCAAGGTTGAAAGCCGCTTTCTTGCCATTAAACTATGCAGTTAGTCCATTGTAGCAGGGTTTACAACAGATGTGTGGAGCCCAATACTTGTCCTTATCACCAATCTTACAGTAAAAATAGTGAAAGTAGGCGGTTTTGAAGAGAGAAGTGAGGGTTCGACGCTGTGCAACTGTTGTGAAGTCCCCACACACGTAGCAGAAAGAATTGGCCGTGTTGAGGCAACCTCGACATTTTGACGTGCTTGAAGCCATTGGTGAATCTGAAAATATAACAACGTAAAACTAAATGTGCATTTGAAAATATAATACTAATATTTAGTAACCCAAACGATGTGTAACATGATAGTTGATGGACACCAACCTGCTGCGCTGCCTGCGAGACGACCTCTTCCAAAGACTGCCAGAGTGTGGTTTGAGACCTACTGCCTTAACTGTCAAAATCCGTCTTGATATATAACTATATATATATATATATATATAATGTAATGCTATCACTTACATTTAGTGCATAATAACTGAAGAATAAGCCATAAGTCTCACAATATTAGAATTAACCCTGAATTCATATACACCTTTATGTACCGTATATGCACAAAATGCACACTATCCCTATCTAAAAAAACTAGAGGTGATGAGTAAAAACGGATTTCAAATTTGAATTCAGCACCAGCACCCTCAAATTAGGTAAAAACGGGTATTTTTGTGCTTGCCTCAATATCTTTGTAAACCAGTGTTATTGTTGTAAATTACTCACCTAATAATGGACTTACCCAAAGGGCATCTTAATCAAGAACTAAGCTAGAGAGTAGCAGTAGCAGCTGTAGTAAGCACCTTGCCTGTCTTCATGTATGTTGAACCAAGGAAACTCTCCTCAGAGATTTGGATACATTTGTGTGGCACTCATATATCTGTTTTGAGTTATTTATTTATTGACCCTAATAATCGGTCGTAACAATTATTTAACGTCAAAGCCATCCTTTTTGCTGAACGGCAGTGATACTATTTAACCCATACCTGGGGTGAGAATAAGAAAGTTTATACTTTTCGGCCATTACACCCACCAGCTCTCTCCACCAATTTGATTGATTTATAATTTCTGTATTATATTATTTAATCAGTAAAATTCAAAAAACCAAACTGCATATTTTTCCATTATATAATCATATTACAGTGTATGTGCGTTGTAATGCTGAATGACATCTCTTCTCCTACTTATATGTAAACACTTACGTACCAAAATAGACGAGCGATATATATATATATATATATATGTGTGTGTGTGTGTGTGTGTGTGTGTTGTCTGTGTGTCTGTATATATACGTCTGTGTGTATATATATATATATATATATATATGTGTGTGTGTGTGTGTGTGTTCGTGTATGTGTGCGTGTGCGTGTGTGTCTGTGATCTGTGTATATATATATATGTATGTCTGTGTATATATATATATATATATATATATACGTGTGTGTGTGTGTCTGTGTGCGTGTGTGAGCATTTGGGTAGAGTTGCCTCATTAATGTATATTTCATTGAACAATATAGATCCGTTTTAATTAGATATTTTTATATGTCTTTTACAGTTGCCGAATTGATTTTATGGTATCTGACAGGAATTAGTTGATGAAACTCGCATGACTATATTGTTACTCTTGTACTTTTTGTCAAATCTTGAACCATCATCAAGGGTGTGTATACTGCAAAAGGGATGTGACCTTTGCACATACATTACTACGTTGTAAGAGTTTATTATTTATACTGGTGTGTTGCTGTAACTTTTTATTCGTTTCTATAAGCAACAACAGTAGAAAAAGACATTTAGGTATATTAGTAATGCATTCTAAATTGATTGTAATTAATTTGGCTTGTTTTATTCTGAGATGAGGCCCCTCAACCATTCGCAATTTTTGCTTCTTTTTTTGTTGTTTTAATGTTATTGTGTTTTCGATAAGAATTTCCCAAAACATGTATATATTGTCCGAGGAAATATATATGTATATATATATATATATATATATATATATATATATATATGCAAATTTCATTAAACATAATAGACATTTTATGTCTACATATTTTCTTCTGGATCCGTTCGAATTCCCGTATTACTTTTATCGTATTTGGGGGGGGATTGATTTATGTATTGTCCATAGTTGTATGTATCCCTAGTTCTTTCTGCCCGACTTTGGGCCATCATCAGGGGAGAATCTATTACAAAAGTGATGTAACTTTTGTTTTAGCATATTACTACTGTGTAAGGGCGTCTTTGCCGTTGAAGATTATGGTGTTTGCTTTTGAATGTAATTCTATAATTAGTTCCAGTAGCTAAAGACATTTAAGTACATTAGCACTGGTTTGAAAATTACTTTCATTAAGTATTGGTTGCAAGTTTCTAATATGTAGTGCTTCGAGAATCTGAAGTTTTTGTTTATTATTTTGATGTTCTAATATTGTTGTGTTGTCGGTGAGAATTTTTCGTTGTTGTGTTGATGATGGCCCAAAGTCGGGCAGAAAGTACTAGGGATACATACAACTATGGACAATACATTCAACAATTCCCCCCGAATACGATAAAAGTAATACAGGAATTCGAACGGATCCAGAAGAAAATATGTAGACATAAAATGTCTATTATATTTAATGAAATTTTCATTAACGAAGAAATGCTGCCTAAATATACATATATATATATATATATATATATATATATATAATTGGCATCAGTTCATTGGCCTATGGGTAGAGTGTTCCCCTATGTTCAGGTAGACTGGGATCAATCTCTGGTCGAGTCATACCAAAGACTTTTAAAAGATGGTACTTGATACCTCCTTGCTTAACACTCAACATTATAAACTACGTATCAAGGGTAAAATGGAGCAATATAGGGAAAGGAGTTGCGCCCTCCCCTACACCTCGGTGTATTAGCTATTGAAAAGGGGGCCTTTCGGTCGCCCTCGACTACAGTCTCCAACTTTGCTTATATACATATATATATATATGGTCTTGAAAGGGAAGGGACTTGGTGTGCTTTGTAAGCTGTGCAGCAAAGAAGGTAAGCAGATTATATTTTCATGTAACAATATCTTGGGAGTTAATAACTATAATTTTTGCTTTCTTCAACGATTGATTTTTCCCATATTTTCTTTACGCACCCGCTTATTCTGTTTTTTCAGCAATGGGATCTGAGAAACGAACGATGAACACCGAGAGTTGAATAAAATAAAATTTCTGGGAAACACAATCACACGCAATGAAAATCCTTCAGTAAATGTATGGATATAACACCATATCATGCTCACTTGTTCTTGAGTTGTACACGAGACTCAAAGAGGAGCACAAAGTGGTGAAAGAAGAATCCTGGAGCTTGAAGGCCTTCAAAAAACAAGACTTCGGTCAACGTAATACTGGTGGTTTCAGGCAATGGTCAATTGATTGTTACAGTGATTGCAAGTTAGTTTTTGGAAGATAAACTCCGAAGATTGGGCCTTGTGGAAAGTCTGTCTGATAAGTAACTGAAGTGCAAGTCGAGAACATCCAGTCGTTTCTTTTTGAGAGGAACATAACCGTACAGGAACAGCCTCCCTATTCCCAGATCATGCTCCATGTGACATTTTCTGTTTCCCTTTCCCTTAGCTGAAGGAAGGTATCGAAAGGGGCCTTTTTTTGAAGGAGAAGAGGCCTTTAAAAATGCCGAAATTATGGCATTGGGAAGGGTCCTTCCATCAGTGCAGAGAAAAATGGAAAAGTTACATTAGACTAGACGAGGATTCCCTTAAAGTAGAAACCATGTAGTGAGTTGTTTAGAATTGAAATGCAGTATTTGTGACACCCGGTCCTATACGCTTCAGACTAATCAAGCATTGTTATACATTGATCTTTGACAGAATGCTAGTAGTGGATTTCTAAACTGGATATCGTACCTGTGTGTAAGGATAAACGTGGGGATAGCAGAAATAAATTCCCGAGAATCGGTAACCGGAAGGAAATGTGTGGGGTTTGAAAAAAATACATAATGAGATACGGCTGAGAAATTTGGACAGGCGGTCACTCAGGAGAAGCAGGTAGTCAGAGGAGAAGCTGCCTTGGGCACTGGCTCGCGGGCCAATAGCTCTGCCTTTAGAAGTGGCCCTGATCAGTCTTGTCGAAGAAGTAATAAGTGGGGTTCTGAATGTATAAGTATGTCAACGTGGTGTAAATATGAATATATGTCCTCAACGTGGTGTCGATTACAGAAATTCGAGTCTTTCGTCTTTCGGTATCTCTCTCTCTCTCTCTCTCTCTCTCTCTCTCTCTCTCTCTCTCATGAAACCATTTGACCCTTTCTTAACTATAAAGAAGAGATATATATTTTTTATAAACAAAAGCTTTATGGTCACTTAATTGGTACGCAACATTCATGTTGATTGGTGCCGTAGTCCAGTTTATGTCTTCATGGAATGATTTCGAACCTGCGTTACTGTTACACACAATACAATCGAACAGAAAGCGACCGAGACAAAAGAAAAATAACCGGAAATCTGATGCTGACTTTCGTTGTTTTAGGTGAGAAAGATAGAGAAACTGAAAGAGGAAAACGGTGGAAAGAAATAAGAACAGGAAAGAAAGAACGAACGAAAAGTAAGAACTAATTACTAAAGACGCAGATAACAAAGGCACCCTCCAGCCAAAGGAACGATGACAAAAAAAAAGACAAAACCTGAAAATACAACATACTTAGAGAAGCTCAACGCAGAAAAGAAGGAAAATCGAGGAAAAAGAAATATTCAACACACCAAGGAAATCAAAAAAGAAAAGACCGGAAAGAAATTGAAAGAAGCAAGTAAAAAAAAAAAAACCAGGGAAAAAGAGAAAGAAAAAGGAATGAACGAAAAAGAGAAAAAAGTAGGCGAAACACAGGTACATTGCTCATTCTAAAATATCTCGTAATTTTTTTCTTCAATTTTTATGGGTTTCCTCCTGATAGAATTTAACTAAAAGAGAAAAATTGGAAATCTATAATAAGGCCTGTATATTTATATGTAAACGTATTGATACGGAAAACTGCTAAATTTTAGTTCACGATGAATTGGAAGGGAAGAGAAAGAACAGAAAGAGAAAAGGGAAACATATAAACAGGTTGTCATCAGAAAAAGCTTTGCTGACATCTCAAAGAAATGACGACTTGATACAAACAAATTTGAGTTTTTAGAGATTGGAATTTTAAACGTAAACAATGATTTTTATGAATTAAATTTAAGCGTAAGTCGTAAATACACTTTTTGGCGTAGTAATTTCAAAAATCTTTTTTTTCTTTTTTAGTTTTGTTCGGCTCCTGAATCCGGGATTTTGATGATGCTATTATATACAGTTAGGATGGAGGTTAAAGTACTTTTGGACCCATAAAGAAGTGTGTTGGATGGGTTTTATGACTGAGTTGTGTTCGTGGATGGATCGGAAAAGTTATTGTAACCAAAAAGTTGTGAAAATAAGACGTATTATTGATTACATCCCTTGAATGGGATCGGAATTCTTGGGTGCAGGTAAGAGACCAGACCATTTTTGTTGAAGACGGAATGTTTTGCACTCATGTATTGGAAGGAGTGAATAATATTGAGAATTGGCATGCGAGTTTTTTGTGGACTTGATTGACTCTTGAGCTGCCTTGTGGTGTGTGCTCTGGTCCAGGTCAGGAGTTTGATTCAGAGTTAGGAGCAAGAAAAACGTACACTCTTAAACAACTAAAAAAAAAAAAAGACACACCAATGGACAGTACCAATGCTCTCCTACACAACCGCATAAAAGCCAACATTGACAACATACTTAGGAAGAACCAAAATGGCTTCCAGAGGCATAGATCCACGACGTCACAAAAGTTGACTATCTGTAGAATTCCTGAAGGTGCACGTGCAAAAAACCTAATGGCAAGAATATCATTTGTCGATTTTAACAAGGCCTTTGACT
Organism: Sepioteuthis lessoniana; assembly: GCA_963585895.1. Classification (NCBI taxonomy): domain Eukaryota; kingdom Metazoa; phylum Mollusca; class Cephalopoda; order Myopsida; family Loliginidae; genus Sepioteuthis; species Sepioteuthis lessoniana. Next base: position 6,389 of record CAUZXS010003016.1, on the reverse strand, counting down.
CCATTAACAATGCGAATTATAGTCGCCAACGAAAAGAAACCGTCGCAGCCATAACGATGCTATATAGAAACACGAAAGTAAAAGTCCGTTCTCCGGATGGAGACGCAGATTACTTCGACATTGTAGCAGGTGTACTGCAAGGAGACACATTAGCCCCATAGCTCTTTATCATCTGTTTAGACTACGTGCTTAGAACATCTATTGATAAAATGAAAGAAAACGGTATCAAGCTAACAAAGAAAAGAAGCAGAAAGTATCCCACACCAAAAATTCCCGATGCCGACTACGCTGATGACATAGCACTTCTGTGAAATGCATGCGCCCAAGACGAAACCCAGCTACATAGTCTGGAACCGACTACTGTAGGCAAAGCCTCAATATGAATACACACAACATGGAATATATGTCCTCTAATTAAACAAGCGACATCTCCACACTAAACTGTAGCTCTCTGAAGCTAACAGACAAGTTCACCTACGTAGGAAGCAGTATCTCATCAATCGAGATATACATCAGCACACGACTAGCAAAGGCATAGACAGCTATCGATAGAATATCGGTCATATGGAAGACAGACTGGACTGATCAAATAAAATGCATTTTCTTCCAAACAGCGGTTGTGTCGATACTGCTGTATGGGTGCACTACATGGACGCTAACTAAACGGATGGAGAAAAAGCTCGACGGAAACCACACAAGAATGCTGTGAGCACCCCACAAAGCAGTAGCTGTACGGCCACTTACCACCTATCACAAAAACTATCAAAGTTAGATGAACCAGACATGCAGGACACTGCTAGAGAAGTGAAACGAACTCATTAGTGACGTACTCCAGTAGACCCCTTCACATGGACGAGCAAAGGCAAGACGACCAGCTAGAAGCTACATACAACAGCTATGTGCCGAAGATCTGCCGAATGCAATATACGATAGAGAAGGGTGGCGAGAAAGGGTCAGAGGTATTCGTACAAATGGCGTGACATCATTATGATGAGTGCAGTAAAAGATTGCATCATAAAATAACAGAAAGAAAAGGAAAGGAAATGAACGTGTTTAGGACAAAATAAAGAGTTGGATATGAAGTCAAAATAAATTTTCATATGGGCTAAATAAAGTCGAATAAAAAGAAAGAACAAAGAAAAAAAGAGAGACATAAGAAATAACATACCTGCTTCGTCTTTAGGGAAAAACATAATGAAAAAGAACGAAAAAAAAAAGGAAGAGGAAAGCAACGAAAAAGAAGGCAAAGAAACATACAAGGAAAGAAAACAAAAAAAAAAAACGGCCTAAAAAAGAAAAGTGAAAGAAAACATTTTTTTAAAAAAGGAAAGAAAGACGGTTAGACCAGAAGGAAATAACGAAAAAATATACAGAAAAAAAGGAAGATGTAAAAGATAAAGGAAAGAAAACCGTAAATAAAGCATTCAAATGCAGACAGGCTGGTAAATGTATATATATATATATATATACTTTAAGAAAAACAACAAAACCTGTCACATAGGATTATAAATGTATTTCCATCCTGTTCCGCATTTTTGAAATTTCCAAAAACACGAAAAAAAAAAAAATTAACAGGACTTTTTTCGTGTTTTTGGAAATTTCAAAAATTCGTAACAAGATGGAAATAAATTTATAATCCTAGGTGACCAGTTTAGCTGTTTTTCTTAAAGAATTTATTGCTCTGTATCATTGTTACATTGAGCTCTTTACCAGGAATATTCAAATATTCACTCATGAATAATTTATTGTCCTGCTGGAATTACTCCCAACTCCGGTTTAACTGGACCAAATAATACTATACATATATATATATATATATATATATATATATATATATATATATATATATATAACCCACTTTACAATAAATGCATATCATGTAATAGAGGTAGGGACTTCCAAAACTTAATATCTAAACACTTACTTAATAATTGCCACCGAGCCAAAATCTTTAATAAAAACAACACCTAGATTAGCTACAGTTGCACAAACAACATGGCACAGATAATAAAAAAAACACAACAAAAAATTGCATCCACCATCAGTACACCACAACCCTCCAACCAATGCAATTATAGGGTCAAAAGCACATACCCCCTACCAAATAAATGCCTATATTGAAACATCTTATATAAAGCCACAGTAAAAACAATCAACTCCAAACATTACATCGGTGCAACGGAGGGCACCATGAAACAAAGAATCCACAACCATAATCTTTCTTTCAAATATAGAAACTATGAATCCAATACCTCCTTATCCTCGTACATATAGCAACTAAAAGACACAAACATCTCTCCAACAATCACCTGGGTGATACTAAAACAAGCACCTGCCACCAACAAAACATTAAAAAAATGCCTTCTTTGTCTCCACGAAAAATTAGCCATCATCCCATATCTATCACAAAACACTTGACTAAATAAAAAAATCTGAAATCCTTTCAAAATGTAGGCACGAGAACCAACAACTACTTTCACACTTCAACCCACACACACTACCCACCACATGCATATATATATATATATAAAACCGGAAGCACCGTTCCTCTTCCACCATCATATCCACCACACATTATATCCACACGCCTCCATCATTTTAACTTTTTACGAACATTAAAAATAGGCCCCAACGTTTTGCATTCACCCTACCTACAAAATTCACTCTAAAATTTTTCCACAATAGTGTATTTACCAGACATCAACAAAAATATTCTAAAAAAATATATAACTATTAAATAACCACCCCAACTTTCAAACCCGCCATCTACTTTCTTAATCAATTTCTTTAATTTTTCAATGACAACACGCTACCCCTCAGTTATAACCATCTTCGTACACAAACACACTATTATTTAACCCCTTTATTATTTTATTACGCACATACTACCTATGAGACACACAATATATAATATTTACGCAATATTTCATTCATTTATTTATTATAACAATATTATTTGTCTAACAACAATACAATTTATTACGCTCATAACAATGATTTAACACACTAACTATTATTTAACCCCTTTGTTTTTCTATTACATACATACCACCTATGAGATCTATAGTATAAAATATTTCCGAAATATCTCATTTATTTATCATTATTATTATTATTATTATACAATCCCTCAGCTAAATATTACACCAATATATTACAACAGAATATAACCTTACTTATACCCACTGTAATTCTTGCCTACCATACACCCTTACAAATCAAATTCTTATTCATTCTCCCCGACATTCAATGATGATATTTTGTTCCATAACTACTGTCACCTAAAGAAATACTGTAACAAATTAATGTACACTAGAATCCATTTCCGCTAAACCCAGCGCTTTACGTTCCTGGCCTGACTTAACCTAAAATCACACATCCACAGGTAACTATAAGACATACACACATGAACACACACCCACATACACTCACAACCACACACAAGCGAAATCGCAACGGGTTTTTGTCAGTATTTTGTCGTATTTTCGATTTTCAATTCATTCCATCTTCTTAAATTCTTGATGAATGTTGTTTTATAAATTTTAAAAACTTTTATAAACTTCATGAAACCTAAAGTCGCAGAATATTTTCCATGGATTAAATATATATATATATACATATATATGTATATATATATTATCATTATACATATATATATATTATCATTATACATACATATATATATATATATATATATATATATATATTGAAGTGGCAGTTATAAAGAACTTTCATGATTTATGAAAGTTGAAAAGATGCGAAAACCTCACATATGTAAAAAAAAATATGATTTGAAAAAGGAAAAAGCAAATAAAAGAGAAAGAGACAGTTCATACACATACAGACCATCCCTCTTTGCATGAGAAAAGGTAAAGAAGAAAAAGAAAAAAAAATGTTTATAGTGCTAGCATTCACCTTGATATTTTCTCTTAGTTGGGAGCATTTTTGCGACACGGGCATTTTTTGTTTTCTCTTGCTTGTTCAGTGTTTGCCTTTTTGAATTTTTTTCTCCTGACCGCTGAAAACTTTTTTGAATTCTAAGTTACAATTTGATATTTTCTTCTCTTCACTTTATGAAAAATTTCCACAATTGACGTCGGTATTTTAATTTTAATATTAATTAGGTTTTAATTTTGATTTTAATTTTGATTTTGATATCAATTTATTAACAAAAACCAAGATCGTTATTTCCATGTGGGAGATTTCTTTGGAAAATTATTTTTTATTAAGTCACCTAGCTGATATGGAGACCAGTTGGCTATGTTTCATTCAAATTGTTCAAGGGATATTTTGGAAATACGGTAAAGAAATTGTTCAATAGAAGAACTCACCGTTTCATGAGTAAGCTACCAATTTTGGAATTATTCCCCCTAAGAGGAAGAGGTTTGATAAAAATTTTCAGAAGGTCTTGGAATCCTGACTTTTGAGATTTGGTGTTCTGATTCCGGTGGAATAAAGAGAAAAATGGTAGCGTAACCTAGTCCAAGAGTTTTTAAGTTATAAAGTTTGTTTTTTTCAGTGGGTACTAATTTTGAGTGATTTCTGTTATTTTTTGTTCCGATTAATGATTTGAAATTTTGCTTGGTCAGCTAGGTGTACAGAAGGATTTTGGAATGGCTTGTTGTTAATATTTTAGTTGCTACGAGGGTTTCCGATGAATTAAAAAGCAACTCAATGATTGAACAAGGGGTAAATCAAGGTCCCTCGGAGGTTCACAGACAAATAGGCACAGAAAAATAAATTGGGAACGGAATACTTTTTAAGTTATCAATGGATTTGGGCACGTAGGAGTGGAATAAGGAGAAGTCCTAGGGTGCATGCATGTCAATTTATGATACCATTTCGATGTATTGTTTGGGGCTATGTATGTAATGTTCTTGAATTCTGATGTATTGTTTTGTGTCATGAATTTGATGTCTTTTGAATTTTTGCATAATTCTCTAGTTACTCTCGGAACGAACCTGAAAAGCGAATGGCTGGTGCGAAGTCAAAAGAAATCAAGACAAAAAATATTGCTGGAATAACTAGTGTCACAGGGTTTTTGACCAGGTCTTGGGATATATTTTGTTTTCTCAAAGAAATTTCTAAAGGGCCAATATTTCTTTGATGAGATATGTATTTGTATTGTATTTTTGATGCATGCATGTGGGGATAGCCAACGGCGCAAATGATTGGTATAAATGTTATTTAGAGAATAACTAGAACGGAAAAGTGTTACATAATGAAAAGGTTACCTGCTTACTTGTATATTGAATATTTTATTTTGCTGTCTTCGTTTCTTATGAGTTTTTGTAAAATAAGAGATGGAGAAGGCCGTGAAGAAAATGTTCACTGGTGAAGCTTTTGAAAAATACGACCAAGATGAATGTTACATATTGACTTTTGACAAAATATAAGTTGTGGATTACTAAATAGGATATCGCACCTATGTCTTTAGTTAAACATAGGGACAGTGGATTGAGGGCCGAAACGAAATAAGAGGGTGTTGTAAATATATAATAACTAGAGATTTGCAGTCGAGATAAAGATTCAAAGAGATTCGGTAGGATTTTGAAAGCAGCAAGCTAGTTAACAAGACACGCCGTCCTGGATGCCACATGCTAGTCGGCGGCGGTTGCCCACCGGCTGAGAAAAAGTAAGCTTGTGAATGTCTGTCTCGTGTACAGTTTCAATGATAGCAGTTGCCCGTCAGTCTTGCCCTTCCTGTCTTTATCTTTCTTTCTTTCTCTCTCTCTCTCTCTCTCTTTCTCTCTCTTGCAGCCATATCGACCCTTTCGTGGCAATAAAGATTAGGGACATATTCATAAACACAAGTGTTATGGTCTCCTTCTTCCTGGCTATACAACAGAATTAATAGAATTACAAAGTAAAACTGAAAAACGAACCTAGAACTTTCTTTTTAGAGATATATGTGACATGTTTTAAATATCAAACTCATGAAATTTTTGGCTGAATAACTTTTTGGAATAATGAATACTTTTAATCTTTATCTGAGGATAAAAAATGTTGAAAATTATAATAATAAAAGAGTTAGGTAGATGTAATATCTGCCGCTTGTATATATATATATATATATATATATATATATATATATATATATATATATATATATATATATATATATATATCCCAACCTTTGTGCACGAGCAGATCGCGACACAACGTCTTTTTAAAGATTGTTTGAATGCTGAGTTTTCATTCGAAAAAACTAGTGGCCACACTAATGTTAAAAAGCCCAGTCTGACATTTTATTTGCTCATAGATGGAAGGAGAATAGTTAGACTCCTAGAATTCCCAAGGTTATTAGCGCTATTTGGAAGGTAAACTATCTCGTCGTGGATTTGAGTTCGCATCACCATGTCAGGTTTTAACAGCAGTAATGGTTACCC